>JAQMWT010000541.1:0-30215 GCA_029834535.1 Chrysophaeum taylorii | reverse complement strand
CGTTTTCAGCATCTGATCGGCAACTATCCAGAATTGCATCGTCTTCGTTCGCCCATTATTTGTTTTACTGATGCCAGTTTCGCTGACCGTTCTGACCCTCGCTTAAGATTTCATTCTGGTGCTGTATTTTCGTATTTGGCAACCTCGTCTTCTGGTCTAGCAAACGCCAAACTCTTACTGCCAAAAGCACCATGGAAGCCGAACTCATCGCCGCTGGCGCAGCCGCTGATGAATGCTAATGGTTTCATAAGATTTCCTCCTCTCATCCTTATCTGCTTTCACGTGATCAAGCTCACGCTATACCCCTGCTTATTGACAACGCTAGCGCATTGCATGTCGCTAATCACCCTAAAGTCAGTGCTCCCTCTCGTCATATCAATTTACGAGAATTTCGCATTCGTGACTACCAGGCCAACTCGGTCATTCGTCCCCTCTGGTGTCCCACTCACTACCAGATCGCTGATCATTTTTCAAAACTCCTTCCCCGCAATTTATTCCACAAGTTCAAGAACGCCTACGGTGTTCATTCTACATCTTCTTCACCACCATCTCATCAAGTTACTCTTTCTGCTACTCTTCCACCGTACAACTCCGTCCAGAACACTCTTTACATCCTTGTCGATGGAAAGTCGCTTCCTGCTTAGTTTGATCCAGATTTCGCTCACCGAGTTCAATCTGTGAGGGCGTAGAGATACAAAATTTGATTTAGGGTTAGTACCCCCCTATCCTAGGGTTAGCTCTCTTACTTTTAGCACCTTTTAATTTCAGAAAAACGCAGTGTTATTCACACCGTGCTGTCCTCGTTGTTAGAGACAGAGCGAGGGCAGACTACCACTGCTCTCACTCTGCTGAAGGGTAACACAGTTGAAATTACTGTTCTCTGCGGGTGATAACTCCGCGAGAATCCACCAAGGCTTCGATGATCGTATCCCACGCCTCTTGGCACTCGGGCGTCCACCTGAACGGCACGCCTCGAGACACAAAATCGCCTCAACGGCTCTACAATCTTCGAATAATTCTTCACAAGTGCAGGCCAGTAAGTTCATCTAGTCCCAATCTCCAACCCTAGTAAGGTTCACCTGGTCCCAGTAAGTTCACCTGGTCAGTAAGCTCACTTAGTCCCAATCTCCAACCCCAGTAAGTTCGGCGTAAACCAACTCGTGCTCACACTCACTCACCCCACTCTCCTTTGAGCTCGTCGCTCTCACCCCCGCCAACCTAAGATGCTTTGATCCGCACACGTCGCTAGCCTTTGAGTTTACTCTAAAAACCCCAGTAAGTTCACCTTGTCCCAGTAAGCTCACCTAGTCCCAATCTCCAACCCAAGTAAGTTCACCTGGTCCCAGTAAGTTCACCTACAGTGCGCGTGTAGACGCCGGGAGGGGGCTTATCGGTATTGCGCAGCACGTGTGGTGTAGGGTGGAGTCGTCGACCCAGAAGAGGATATCCTCGGGGTTGCCGATCGACAGAGAGCCACGTAGAGCTGGACGTGGCAGAAGACGGGCTTGGGCAAGAGAACGCCGACCTCGCGGGGCGTCTGGCCCTGGCTCTTGTTGATCGTTTGGCGTAGGCGGGCCTTAAGGGATACTGGTTGGAGGAGCCTCGGTGACACGACACGATTGATCATGTATCTGGTACCGTTGCAGTGGCCGTGCGACGGGTCGAGGTTGCGAAGACCTTAAGCTCGCGCTCAAAGTCAGCATGCCGTTGGTTGTCAGGGAGTTGAAAACTCGACTGTAGAGAGCGAGGCGTCGTCTTCCGACCCAAGCTAGTCGGCCGAAAAGAACTCCGACGCCTCGTCTCCGGGAAAGGCCGCGGTCATGCGCGCGTAGTCAGCATAGACAACATCGTTTCGACGGGGCGAGAGAATGGCGCGATGAAAGAGCCACCGCGGGTCGTGGAAATAGTCTGCGAGGTCGCGGTAGACGGCCTGGAAGATCAATGTCTGGCTTGTGCGCCTACGTGAGCCTTACCATGGTTCGGGGGACAAACAGACACCCCCCCCCTTCGCAGTCGACCTTTAAAGACAAACAGACAACCTAGAGATAGAAAATATGAATTAGGATTAGTACCCCCTATCCTAGGGCTAGTTCCCTTAACTTTAGCACGTTTTGATTTAAGAAAACGCTGTGTTATACCCGTTCTCTACCGGATTAAGAAGGGCTAACGCTGGGGCTGTTGATGGGGGCTATCCGTTTAACAAGTGCGTTGCGAATGGCGTGACGTAGGGCAAATGCTGGGGGTTGTAATGAATGCGATTAGGGTTTTGCGAAGGTGTTGGAAGCAGGTTTGTGTTCGAGAGGGGCATTGATGGGGGATGATGGTGGTTAGGAGGTGGGCTGGATGTTGGCTTTTTCGAGGAAGATTCCGGCGTGTTCGAGAAGGGTGCGCATGGTGGGCTCTTTTTCGGCTTCGAGGGCGCAGTACGTCTTGTCGGGATTGTAGCCGTGCACCACCGTGTGCGACATGCCTCGGGGGGGGGGGGGTCCGTTTCATACTCCGACCATAGTAGACGGACGGTGGAACGTTCCATTTCAAGAGTGTTGCGGGCGCGCGGTGGCTATCACTAGTGTTGCGGCCGCGCGGTAGCACGAGGCTGTCGGAGGGACGGACGGACGCACGGTCGCCTGGGGGGGTCGGCATCATTTCTTCGGCGCTTTCCATCGGTTGTACTTTGTAAGGCGTCACGACGAGTTCTTCGCGGCATTGTTGCAATTTTTTGACCGTTGAATGGTTTCAAGCTTCATTGAACATTTAATTTTTCAACCTTTGCTCAACCGTGGAACGTTCCATTTCATACTCCGACAATAGTAGACGGACGGTGGAACGTTCCATTTCAAGAGTGTTGCGAGCGCGCGGTAGCTTTCAATAGTGTTGCGGCGGCGCGGTAGCACGAGGCTGTCGCGCGCGCTCGCGGTCCTTTTCCTACCGTTGCGGCTGCCCGGTAGCACGACGCTCTCGCGGTCGGTCGCGTTGCTCTTCCTCGTGTTGCGGCCGCTCGGTATCACGAGGCTCTCGCGCTCGGTCGCGCTCCTTTCCCTAGTCTTGCCGCACGCTCCCACGCGATGTCGCTCTTGGTCCGCGTCGAGGTCGCGGTGCTTCTGCTGCTTCTGAGCTTCGCTCGGGCGGTGCCGCGCAAGCCGCGCGCGCCCCTCGGTGTCGCGGCGCTCTTTAGGCACGAGACGCCTCGTCCCAGGAGGCGTCGCCATCATTTCTCCGGGGCAAGCACGCAAGATATGCTAAATAGTTTAAGCTTCAACCCAACATGAGTATTGAATTTTTCTATACCGGACGGACGGACCGGACGGACGGGCGGGCGGACGGACGGACGGATTATTCGATTCGTTGTTGTTGATTCGATCAACAGGATAAAGTTGGCCAAATAATGAAATTGGCCAAATAATCAGGGCAGGATATTTGGAGGATTTTCAAATAGTCCGATCTGACTTGGGTCGGGTTTTCGAGGGCGCCAAAGTGGGAAAACTTAAGCAGATATACCGACCATGGCGAGGACCACGAAGGAAGCGCAGCGGCGGGCAGCGACGCTGAAGATCAAACCCGGCTGGGCTGCGATGACGATGCAGAGCTGGACCCCGAAGGTTTCGCGGCCGGAAAACAAACACCTAATGGCGGGGATCAAGCGCCGGGCGGCAGAGCAAAGCGTGCCGGAGCCCAGGTGCAAGGCCTGGAACTGGTCCGCGCTCGTGGCTTGGCTCGAGATGGTGGAAACGAGCGCCACGCTCTTCACTGAGTGACTCGGCCGCCCCGAGCTGGCGCAACCTGCTTTGTGAAGCTCGCTCACCGCCGTCGCCGTCGAAGAATCACTGGTCGAAGGATCCCTGCCGATCGCGGATGGTCTTGTCCATCGTCCAGACGCGAGACGCCCACCTTTTGCGGTTCATAACGCCATCTTGGCAAAACCTTGACGCCGAGGAGCCCAGCTTGCGCTGGGAGGAGCTGGCCAAGGTCTGCAAATCGAACGATCCAGCAGTGGACGATATCCTGTATGCCGCCGATCCTGATGTTCCCGAGCTCGTCAGGAACCTACAACTCCCTCCTTACCTTCTTGACTCCACCTACGCGCCTCGTCACCTAAAAAAATTCCTCCGCCCCCTGGCGGCCGGCCCGCCCCTGCCACCGGCCGCCTCCTCCGATATGAAGAGTGCTATCGTTATATTTAGCGCTGCCGAGGGCGCCGAAGCCCCTCCTCGCGGAGGAGCGCCTCAAGGATAGTGCGCGGGGTGGGACTTGACGAGGTGGGACTGGACCTTTCGCCGCGATTCGACGACGCTTTACCGCAGCCAAATGCAGCAACCGTCGATGGCACCCACCACGCTTCGAAGGACCGCGGGGCGTGACTTGCGAGCCGAGCCCGCCTCCAGTTTCTCGAGTTCCGTGTCGTCGTCCAGCGGGAAGTCTGTACGGAACGTGATGTTGATGGCTTCAACACATCTCCAAATCGATCGATAAAACTCCGCCGGAGACACCCCAAAGTTAGAGCAGATATCGAGGTAGCTCCCCCCAGCAAGGCAGCGTATGCTGATCGCAAGTCGGACCTCGGCGCATACCTCGGACCCAGAAGAACGCACGGCTCTCTCGGTGTCTTGCGTCTGTATCTCCCTCCGCACAAACTCCAGCAACTCGTTGAAATGCTAGACCTCCATGCGACACATCCGTCGAAATTGTTGTGGACCCTCTGTCCGCACGTGATGATGCCACTCTTTACGCGACGCACGAAGCTTGGGCCCCGTCGGCCCCGGGCGCTTCTCACGGTCAAACGCACCAAATGCGGTGATCGCTGCGATTCGACGACGCTTTATCGCTTCGGCGATCTCGGTCGTGCGATACTCGTCGTCGCTGTCCGATTCGGAGTCGCTCGTATCAGCGCGCCGTCGTTCAAGTCGTGACCCGGACATTTATTAAAGGGGTCGTCGCAATTAGAGCAACGACATCGACTTAAATGGGTTCATTTTAGCTTAATTTGATTCATATTGGCTTAATCCTGTTGATGGAATCAACAGCTACGATCCGTCCGTCCGTCCGTCCATCCGTCCGTCCGTCCGACCGGCATAACAAAATTCAATACTCATGTTGGGTTGAAGCTTAAACTATCTTGCCGATTTTAGCATATCTTGCGTGCTTGCCCCGGAGAAATGATGGCGACGCCTCCTGGGACGAGCCGCGGCGTCTCGTGCCTAAAGAGCGCCGCGACACCGAGGGGCGCGCGCGGCTTGCGCGGCACCGCCCGAGCGAAGCTCAGAAGCAGCAGAAGCACCGCGACCTCGACGCGGACCAAGAGCGACATCGCGTGGGAGCGTGCGGCAAGACTAGGAAAAGGAGCGCGACCGAGCGCGAGAGCCTCGTGATACCGCGCGGCCGCAACACGAGGAAGACCAACGCGACCGACCGCGAGAGCGTCGTGCTACCGGGCAGCCGCAACGGTAGGAAAAGGACCGCGAGCGCGCGCGACAGCCTCGTGCTACCGCGCCGCCGCAACACTATTGAAGGCTATTGCGCGGCCGCAACACAATGAAGCTTGAAACCGTTCAACGGTCCAAACATTGCAAGAATGCCGTGAAGAACTCGTCGTGACGCCTCACAAAGTACAACCGATGGAAAGCGCCGAAGAAATGATGCCGACCCCCCCCCCAGGCGACCGTCCGTCCGTCCGACAGCCTCGTGATGCCGCGCGGCCGCAACACCATTGACATCTACCGCGCGGCCGCAACACTCTTGAAATGGAACGTTCCACCGTGTTCAATGAAGCTTGAAACCGTTCAACGGTCCAAAAATTCCAACAACGCCGCGAAGAACTCGTCATGACGCCTCGCAAAGTACAACCGATGGAAAGCGCCGAAGAATTGATGCCGACCCCCCCCCCCCAGGCGACCGTCCGTCCGTCCGTCCGTCCGTCCCTCCGACAGCGTCGTGCTATCGCGCGGCCTCTACACGATTGACAGCTACCGCGCGGCCGCAACACTCTTGAAATGGAACTTTCCACCGTCCGTCTACTAACTAACTAACTAGCTTCAGACCTCTCCCGAGCATGGGAGCCATGCCGGACCGACAGGAGCCAGTCCGGAATCACGGGCCTGTCGACGAGGGGCGCCGAAAGGTGGGTCGGCGGAGAGTGATCATCAAGCTTGTCGCCATGCGACGAGGAGACCGCGATGTGACTGACAACCAACTCGTCGATAACCTTCCGTCTGCGCCCCCCGGCCATACCCCGTCCCACTGCGAACGTTCCGGCTGCCAACCGGCCTGCCCGAGAGGCGAATAGGTGCCAACCTACGCCGGGAGGGCGGATGCCCTCGCAAGGCTCAGGATTCATGAGGCACCGTCCTCCATCGCAACCATGCGGTCGGTGATCAGGGTAAGGGAGTCTACTATTGTCGGAGTATGAAATGGAACCCCCCCCCAGGCATATCACATGTTGGTGTACGGCTACAATCCCGACAAGACGTACTGGGCCCTCAAAGCCGAAAAAGAGCCCACCATCCGCGCCCTTCTCGAACACGCCGGAATCTCCCTCGAAAAAAACAACATCCAGCCCATCTCCTAACCACCATCATCCCCCATCAATGCCCCTCTCGAACACAAACCTTCTTCCAACACCTTCGCAAAACCCTCATCGCATTCATTACAACCCCCAGCATTTGCCCTACGTCACGTCATTCGCAACGCACTTATTAGACGGATAGCCCCCATCGACAGCCCCAGCGTTAGCCCTTCTTAATTCATAAACTTAGTTAGATGTGACTTAAGTAGAGCAACTTGTTGTCTTAGATAGAGCAATAACTAACTAACTTAGTTAGTTAGTTATTTAGTTGGTGCGTGATACTAACCCTTAAGTTGATTCTAACTTAGTTTTGTGATGCATCAAATTAAGCTAAATAGGTCACACTTAAGTCGTTGTTGTCAGCGCGGGGTAGCTGGCTCCCTTGCCCTGGTGGCTATCTGCATGGTTGCTGTGGTGGACGTATGCCTTGCGCTGGCATCTGTCCTCTCGGCGTATGTTGTCACCTGTTCGCCTCCCGGGCGATGGTGCACCTACGCCTTGAGCTGGCATCGGTCCCACCGGCGTAGGTTGGCACTTGTTCGCCTCTCGGGCGATGGTGGAGCTACACCTTGCGCAGTTACCAGTCCTCCCGGCGTAGGTTGGAACCCGTTCGTCACTCGGGAGATAGTGTACGTACACCTTGCGCAGGTACCAGTCCTTCCGGCGCACATTGGCACCTGTTCGCCTCCTGAGCGGGCCGGTTGGAAGCCGGAACGTTAGCAATGGGACGGGTTATGGCCGGGGGACGCCTAAGAAAAGGCTATCGACGCGATGGTTGTCAGCCAAATCGTGGTCTCCGTGTCGCATGGCGACAGGCGTCAACTCTCCCCCGACGCTCCTTTCAGCGCCTCTCGTCTGAAAAAAATCCCTGGCGATTCTGATCCCGCGCGCTTCGGCGTTGGGATTATTCTACGCCTCATGCACTGCGCTGGCCTATCGTTAAATCTATTCTACGCCGCATGCACTGCGCTGGCCTCTCGTTAAATCGTTAGTCGGGGGTCCACAAGGCGATCAGGGAAAGCGGGCGCGAGAACCTAGGGTCTAGGCGTCGACGGCCGGCATAGGCGGCAGGGGCAGCCGCCAGTAATGACCATAGAGGTCGTCGACATTACGACGCGCCGGTACGCGGCGAGCTCGTCGTAGTCGGGAGCGCGACGAGCAGCAATTGCGATGGTTTCACTGGGACGGATGTGGTTTAACTCTGCCCAGCTGCGTACCCGCCAGCGAAGCTCCATGCCGTAGCGGGATTCACCGTGATGTTGTTGTCGGGGTCGCCCGCCGTTCTTGGTCGCTAACGGGCCGTCGGCGGGCAGAAGTCGGTGGATGGAGTCGGACGGGCAGCCCCAGCGCAAGTCCCAGTAATTCAAAGGAAGAGCGTCCTTGCGTGGGGCTTGGGGGTCTAGTTCTCGAAGTAGCATGTCTACAGGAGGAGGCTCGGCGTAGTCGAGCAATTTGCATCGGGCTTTTCGCGGCGAAGGCTGCGGCGAGAAGTCGAAGGGGCCACCGCCGGCGGCTGTGCCATGAGCACGGATTTGCCGAAGGGGTAGTGGACCTGCAGAAGTCAGTTAGTAAGCATCGGCTGACGGTCAATCGTCATCCTGGGCTTACCTTGTCTACCGGCGCTTCCTATAAGGATTGGCAGACAGCCAAGTTGCACGCGATTTCTCGGCGGCGGCGCGAAGCGAGCGTGTGCGTCCGGCTGCCTAGTGAGCTACGAGGTTGTGGAGAATTCGATGACACTCCACTCGCGGATCCAATAGCCGTCGGCTGGTCCTGCAAAAGGGTTTTACCCAAACGACATATTGCCTGAGACGCACATTGGCTGGTAGGTAGTAGAAAATGGAATCTCGCTGGTGATGCAACGGTCGCCTCCCCATTCGTGGGAGTCGGCAGTGGAGCCGTCGTCATACTCGACGACGACGTACGTATTTGACTGGCGGTGCTAGACCTTCGCATTACCTGCGACATAGTCGCTTGGGGACTTGTGCTCCATGAAGTTCTTGTCGGTGGCCATGACTCGGACGGAATCGCGCTGCTCGTTGATGAGCTCGTCGATCAAATTCTGCAGTTTGGCTTGGGCAGAGTGCTTGGCAGAAGTGGTCGTGGGAAACCAAGAAGAAGCAGCGCTGGCTTCTTGAGACACCGCAGGACCCTGCGCGTCTCCAACAACGTCGGGCATCGAAACGGGCTGGTCACCATATTTGCGGAGTTGTCCAGCGTCCGGCTTCTTCCGAAAGCGCAAGCTGGACCCGGGAGGGTCTGCAGCTGGACGCTTGCCTGCGCGCGCGCGTGCCTTGTTGTTTGAAGCGCCATCGTCGATCACGTCGGTATCGCCGATATTCAGAGTCGGGATCACACGGACGGAGCTGGCGTCGAGCTCGGCCTCCATGTCCTCCTGGACGGAGTTGGCGGCGAGCTCGGCCTCCATGTTCTCCTTCTCGTGATCCAGTTGATCCTGCGCTAGCGCCGCTGCTGCTTCCTCATCCTCATCCGCTTCCTCTACCTCGTCCTCCTCGTCCTCCACGCCTGTGGAAACAGTAAGAGATGTTCCAGACTGAGCTCTGCACCTGAGCCTTTCTGCTGCGACGGGACACCAGCAAGTCCGCTGATTATGCCCTTCCTTGCTTTCTGCGTTTTGCTCTGCAACTTTTTAGAGTCCTGGCCTCGTCCACGCTTGGTCTTGACAATCTGCGCTCGAGCTAACTAAACTAACTAACTTTAGACCTCTCCCGAGGCATGGGAGCCAGAGCATGGGAGCCAGGCCGGACCGGCAGGGGCCGATCCGGAATCACAGAGCGAAATCGCGCAGTTGGGGCAGAGAGGACGGGCGAGGAGTTGTTGATGGCGGACCGCCACTGCGCGCGGTCTTGTGCGAGGTCGTGCAAAAGCGTCGCAGGCCGCGAACGTGTTGGTCCACGTACAATCGACCTGTCCGTCGCGTTCTGCCCAACCGAGCGAACCCCATCCCATCGCGGACTTTCCGGGTGCTAACCGGCCAGCCCGGGAGGCGAGCAGGCACCGTCTCACTCCGGGACGGCCGGGGCCGCCGCAGGGAGCAAGCGTGTTAGGCGCCGTCCTCCATCGCAACCATATGGTTAGCGATCGCTGCGCTCGAGCAGGGTCCTCGAAACACTGATGCTTCTTAGGCCGCCCTGATTGCTTCGGCTTGGTACAGGGTGGCAAGACAGAGTCCTGCAAGTCGCCACTTTCGAGTCGCCCCTAATATGCGGCTTCGACGTCATCTTGGTCCAGAATTCGAAGTGGCTCCAGGCCTTCGTACTGCAAACTATGGTAGTTGTTGATGCACCACCTCGGATAGAGGCTGGCGGGATCCTCAACTCGCGATTCCTGGGCGATGATCATGCACCCACATGGCAGTCCCGTAGTTGAGAAGCGGCCGCAAGCGCTGCTGAAATTCACATATGCCTGGCATCCATAGTCAGCTTCGTTAATGACGTCTCGGGGGCCAATGATGACCGAGTAAATCTTCTCGCGAGCATTGTCGGCCAAGGGCCATTTAATAGCAAAATGACCTTCGTCTTCGCTGACCACACGCACAGTGGCACGCGACGCGGCTGCGCCCTGTGTCACCAGATCCTCGTAGGCTGCCGTCCTGCGAAGTTCCACGCGGAGGTGTCACGTGGCTAAGTGCAGTCACAAAAAAAAGTGTTTGTTCGATCAAAATAAGCTCAGATATATGTCCTGGCTGCGACTTTTTTTTTTCAAATGTAACTTTGTTTGATTCAAATGCAATTTTGTTTGATACAAAACAAATTACTTTGATATAATAAGACTTAGTTTGATACAGTTGCACTTCATAGCACTTACGTCAGACGCATCGAGCTTTTCTTCGCCTCAGCCGCGGCAGCGAGAGGTTGGTTGAATCGCTGGCTTGTTTCCTTGATGGCGACGAACAGCGACCTCGGCATGTTGGTCAGCCGGGCATTTATGTTCATGTTGTTGTGCGACTCGGCCATGTTTGTCGTCGTCTTGCCCATGAGGTTCTTCCCCGCGTTTATAGCGCTGAAGGTGATCTTGGCTCGGTGCTTCGAGGCGGTGTCGTTGGCGGTTTTCAGGCGGTGTGCGAGCTGTAGAAGCGGAGTGAGCAGCACTCTGGTTGACACTTACCCATTCCTTTGCCAGTCTTGACATCTGGCCACGAGCCCGATCCATCTCGTGGATTGTCGTTGCCGTCGCCCACTCGCGGTAGTTCTCGCCGTCACCCGGCTTGCCTGACTTGGAGCAGTTCTCTCCGCCGTGGTTACCTGCACAAGAGCACTGTCAGATGGCGCCGCCTTTCGGTCTAGGGCATACTGCAGCCAAGAAGCTCTGCCGCCGGCATGACCTACGGCGCGCGCGAAGCTAAGGATGCGGAAGGTTGTATTCCATCGTACCTTTACATACCCAGTGATGCCGCCCTTTGCAGCATCGGCAACGGAGATGTGGCGACGGCTCTTGACCTCGGGCATGACGCTTGCGCAGAACTTGTTGAACATAGTCGCCGTCGTGGCATTTTCAGTGTCGTTGAACAGTGCCATTCCAAGCGTGACGATACGATCATTGGCGTCGGCGGTGACCCGGGAGAAGAGCGTGTCGTCTAGCAGGGTGTGCGCCGCGTCGACTTCCGTCCGCAGGCTCCAAAGGCCTGCTTTGGTGAATCGATTCGCGTGCGGCACAGTTATTAGCCAGCCGGACACAAACTTGACATCTTCGAACTCGGGGTCTATGAGCTGCTCGGGAAAGTCCACTTGCTTTTCGTCGAAGTTCGAAGCCTGGTTTTCCGCCTTCGCGAAGTCCTTCTTGCACCGATTAATGAAGCGGGCCTTGAGTTCCTGCTGTGTCGAGAGGAGGATCTTGACGCGGAAACCTTGATTCTCGGCGAGATCCTTGAGGACGAAGATCCGATCCTGCGCAAACACCACGTATACATGCATGAATGGTACAGCATGGCGATGTTTCAACATAATATTCGATAGGTCGAAATTGACGTAGTTTGACGGCTGAAACCGGCTAAGCATGGCTGAAAAGAATGAACACTGGATTGTTACGGCCCAGTACTCCGCATCCCCGACCCAGTTCTTGTACACTAATTCTTTGATATTCTGAGCACGCTTCGGACATACTTCGCAGTACAAATGTGGCTTGAGAATCGCGCCGAGCACCTTGTTCGTGACGTCGATCTTGGTCTTTTTCTCGTGGTTGCCGCCTTGCTGGCCGTCTATGGATGCTAGGACGGCGTCCTTTAGAATATTTTCAAGGTGCCTGGCCGAATAGTTGGACTTGGCCTGGATGGCCATTGGCTTGAAATCCCCATAAATGCAGGTGTGAGGTACGGCGGCCGTGCACGTGCCGGCAGGGCCGTCACACCCGCGTGGAACCTGGAAGACGCGTAAGAACTCGCAGTCTTTGGCCTTGCAGACTATGTCCATCCGCCGCTTTGTGGACCTGGAATTCTCGAGAAGGTGGCCGTCTTTCTCGGCTTCCTCAAAGCCGTGTAACTGAAAGTCCCACTTTGATTTGAAGCCATTCTCCACGGTCACCTCGTGGTCGATCTCCCTCAGATGAGCCAATTTCCGCGGCTCGCGGCCTTCGTAAGTTTCGGTGCTGTCGCGAGACTTGCCTGTCCTCCTAACGGGCCTTTTCCTCCGTTATTCATTCACAGCCTTCTCGAACGCCAACTGAGTGTCATCTTCGTCGCTGTCCCCGAACTCCATCGTACACCCGAGGGACTCCCGCCGTGCCTCCATGGCGCTCCCACACCTCCCTGACCTGTCAGCCTCGCGAACAGGCTACCGTTGTCGCGTGTCGACCTAGTAGGAGCGTTGGTTATTCTTCCTTACATTGCGCTTTGTACAAGTACTGGTACTAGTACTGGACCACTACTGGTTTTGTTTGAAGAAAGTGCGGTGCACAATCCAGGGTTAATGCGCGGTGCCGCTCGTCGTCGCGTCCGAAGACTATGCGAAGAACACGACATTCTCGTCGTATCCCGCATGAATCGCGAGTCCATCGAATAAGCCCGCGCGCAGTACGGACATCTCCTGCGCGGGCGCCTCAAGAAAACGTCGGAGATCCCCTCGGAACCGAACGGAGAGCCACCCGAAGACCTATAACAAGTGCGCGTGGGCGGCCTAGCGATTTTAGTACACAACTTCTGTGACCGCGCCATGCAGCTTTCGGGGCGGCACGGTTTCACCATGCCGTGCGGATGTGACGGGTGGCACGGCACGGAAACTGGCGTGCGGGTTATTTTGGTGCACGTCCCAACGCTCCAGCTTAGTTTGAACCACTTGGGCTTAGTTTGATATCATTCGAATCAAACTAAGCCATCGACGTTGCCCCAACTAAGTCATGATGAAGCTATAATTAAACCACGGAATAGTTGGATCTAACTAATCCGCCCTTGGCCTAATTGCGATTTCCCCTTTATTAAATATTATACAAGCCGCAAAACAACCATCAAATCCATTTCATTTTACATCACCGGTAGAGAACCGACACGTAAAGTGGGCCAAATAAGCTGCCCTTACTATTCGGCCAACTTTCACTTTGGTAATCCGGTAGAGAACGGGTCTTATTCACACCGGCTGTCCTCGTTCCAGGAGACAGATTCGAGGACAGACTACCACTGTCCCCACGCTCGGCTGAAGGGTAACACAGTTGAAATAACTGTTCTCTAGGTTATGGGCCCAGTGCAGAGCATTTAGCATGCAGTGGTAAGTCACCTGGGAAATCATCCCGTCTCATCATGAGCGTCTGGAAGTATTTAATTCGGGGAATAAAAGGTTATGTTCCCAATATCCTCAGAACACGACAGGCGGCATCTAGAACTACACGAGAAAGGTTAAGTGTATAGTGCTACATACCTCGGGACGCGCTAGACCATGATGATGAGCTTGAGCACAAATCAGAGGACTAATTGACTGTGTAGAAAGGAAGAAGAAGGGTAAGGAAGAGATCACGTTCTCAACGGACGGATAAGGGTAAGAGGCAGCAGATTTCTCTGCACCCCCTCGAGATGTCTTAAGCGCAAGGTGCGACTATAGAACATCTCTGGAGAAAGATGATGATGAAGGAAAGAAAAAGGAGAATACAGTCTTGATGGTCGCAGAGGTCACATACGAAGCATCAAGAGTATAGAAGGGGTGTCTTAGGGCTTGGACTTGGTGGAGCTGAGAGTCGATTTGAAGCTTTTGAACAGAACATTACGAAACACAGGTATGACATACAGTGTGTTAGGACTATCTGAGGTGGTGGACATCGTTGCTGGTTCGAGAGTATTGGTATCGTCGTCGTCAGTTTCTGCTGTAAGGTGGTTAACACCAATAGCAGAATGGTGTGGTACCATGCGAAACGTGAGTGCAAGTAAAGCATTCAGTATGGATGGCACCAGCGAGTCAAGTTGTAGGGTGTCCAGTTGGTTTTCCAAGAAGTTGGACTCAGCGAACGGATCCGAGAAGATAGAAGAGTCTTCCGATTCACATGAGAGCGGAATGCTCTGAATGCATGAGAGCAACTTGTCACGCAGATGAAGGAGGTGATCGTCCGGGGAGGAGTGGTTGGCGGCATATTGGTCATGAGCGGTAAGAGTTAAGCGAGACAACAGCTCTGTGATCTTGTACAGTGTTATAAGTAAAACGTGGGCGTTGGCTGTAGGAGGAAAGAGCCGGTTCTCCAGGGAGGTGATTGAAGCAATGGCAGCCTGTAGATCTGTGCGTAGAGATAGATTCTCAGCACTGAGAGTGTTGACCTTGCGAACGTGTGTTCGAAGAGTTTCCTGGAGTTGTTCGACTTGTTGACGCAAGGCATCGAAATCATCAAGCGAAGCAGAAGGCGCAGGGTGTGTCGATGGCGAAGACATCTCCAGAGTAGGGTCTGATGTGGAGAGTGAGTAGTTTAACGACGTTTCGGTCAACACATGCTGTGCAAGTAGGGGGTGTTTCGCGTTTAAAAAGCGCAGAAAGTCTTGATGTTCTGCCTGAGTATAAGTGGGGCCGAACATTACATCCAGGAGTGACGGCGGTTTTGTATCATCTGAAGATGATACGTAGTCGTCAAGATGTTGTACCCACGATTGGGCAACAGTGGTAACCACATGTTGGAATTTGGAGGGCTTGAACATAGCCTGAGCTTTGCGACTCTGTGTTCGAACAAGAGTCACAAGGAAATTAAGATGCTCAAGGTGCATCTGTGTTATAAGCCGAAGATCCAGTGCTAATGGCAGTTGTGTGGTGGGGTCTGTGGCTGTATCGGATACGGATAAGACCAAGTTAACAAGTGACGGGTGTTGAGCTAGCATACTTGTCAAAAGAGTGTATAACTCCCTTGGCAAATGATAGATGCGTATGAGGGTAGCGCGTATATGACCAGCTGAGCGCGCATCACAAGGGAATTGGAAGGAAGTATCATTGCGAGCACATACGGTAGGTTGTGTAGGCACCTGATCAGTATTGTGGCACGCAAAGCACAAACCCATAGTAATAGCCGAGATGGGGATGTGACCATTCTTCTTATGGTCGTCCGTGTTGAGGTGACTCAGCACTTCGGTGGGGAGTTCACGAGGTGTTTGCGCCTTGGAACTGTACGTGGTCGAGACGAGGAAAGTCGGTTGTCCAAGATCATTGAGGCATTGCGTACAAAAGGACGACAAAATGAAACGTTCGCGTTTGGGGCCTCTATAGCAGCCAATAGAAGCAATAGCAGGAGCAGCTTCCCAAGGTATAGTAATGGGTAAGCGCATGGATATGAATGTGGTCAGTTCCACAAATAATGAAAAGTCAGTAGACTCATAGACGGAATGTAGGGCAGTGATGAGTTCCACTCGCATAAAAGAAGAGAGAAATGGGGTGACAGGGACACGGAAGTTCTCAAGGAGAGAGATTCCTCGTTCGTACAAAGCATAGTCCATGCTGAGGCCGTCCTGGAGCGTTAGCGACTGAGGTGAGATATGTTCGGCTGGTGTCGGTGCAACAGCAGCAGCCTGTGGGGTAGCAGTAGCAGCAGTCATGGGTTGTCGCTTTTGCGACAACCTGGGAGAAGGTTCGGCCGTGGAGAGCGAGCGTGGGACTGTCCTTCGAACGACTGGGGAGATGCCGCGGCCACGGGAGTGCCAAGAAAAGGACATGAGCGACACTCACACGCGCACAAAAAATTGTGGCAAAAGAAGGTAGGGCCAGGGCTAGTTTAACGACGTTGCGGTCACTAGGGTTAGGCATCTTCAATCCTGTAAAGGCTTGTCATCAGAGGCATGATGCATGCCGAGTAGAGAACGAAAAGTGGAGAACTCAGCAGCAAGTGGCTTTGTAAAACCATCAGCCACGTTTAGCTTGCCGGGAACATGATGGACTCGAATTTTCTGTAGCGAGATGTACTCACGGATCTTAAACCATCTGGTCGACAGTGCCTTGGATCGAGAGGATCCATCTGGGTTATTAGAGGTGTGAACAGCAGCAGCATTGTCAGACAAGAGAGGTAGGCTTCTGATGAAGCGCATATCTTCAGCAATTGGGTTGTCATTGTCATCGAAATCAACAGGATCAGCGGTGTTCTCACCATTAACATTGTTGACGTAGAAGGTGGGGTTGACGACAAAGGAGAGTTCCAACAGCAGCTTGCGTAGCCAAACAGCTTCATCAGCACAAATACTGAGGGCAATCAACTCAGCTTCGTGAGTTGAGCAGGAGACAATCGGTTGAAGCTTGCTTTTCCAACCAATAAGGCAGTTGAAAAGATAGAAGACAAACCCGGTGGTAGATTTCCTATCTTCCTGTGCTAAGGAAGGGGCATTGTCAGCGTCAACCATGGCAACTAAGGGATCAAACTCTCCAGTAGATACATCCAGCGGTTGGTAGTCGACCACAGTGGATAGATCAATTCGATTAGCGGAGACAGTGCGAAGGTGAGCTTCAATGGCATTACCTTTAGGATGGAACCAGAGGCGAAGTGAGCGGTTTTCCGGCTTCTTGAGGTAGCGGAGCAGGTGTTCTAGCATTTGGACGTGAGCATACGTGGGTGCATGCATACCACGTGAACATCTGCCCAAGGCTTGCGAGAAGTCAGGTCTGCAGGCAACTTGCATGAACACCAGCTTGCCAAGGAGGGTGGCAAAGTGCGAGTTGATGTACAACTCTGTTTCAGAGCTGGGAGTGCCATCTTTATACTTGAAGGACGATGACATAGGATATTTAAGCGGGGTCAGTTGCTGCAAGACAGGGTGATCAGCGAAGAGTTCATCCTTGGCTTGCACATCCAGAGAAATGGATCCATCAGATGTGCGACACACACGCATGCCTAGGAGGGTATGGACAGGTTCAAACTGCTCTACAGCATACCGTTTGTGGAGGGCATCCTGTAACTCAGTACGAAGAGTGTCATCATTGGACACAATAACAATGTCGTCTACAGACAGACTGCATACGACGAACTTAGCATGTGCGGATACTCGAGCATATAGGCAAGAGTCCGAATGCAGGCGCTTGTAGCCAAGGCTACGGAAGAAGCCGTCTATCTCTTTGTTCCAAAGAGATGGTGATTGCCGAAGTCCATAAAGTGACTTCAGCAGTTTCGGTAGACGTCGGCCCTTGTACTTAGCGTCATCGGGGTCGATAAGCTTGATGCCGTCTGGTAACTGAACATAGACGTTGGCATCAATGTCAGACTGAACGAAGGCGTTCGGGACGTCTGCGTGGTAGACAGGCAATTGCTTGTATGCTGCAATAGCCAGTAGTACCCGGATTGCGGTCATTGTGGCCATGGGGCTGAAGGTGCCAAAGAAATCGGCGCCAAGGGATGCTAGGAAGCCACGTAGCACGAGGCGAGCCTTGTGCTTAACGTATTTGCCTGCAGAGTCTGTTTTAATCTTCAGCACCATCCTGCTGTCAATAGGGAGAGACACCGTCGGGTAAGGAAAGTTTGAAGCAGCCAAAGCGGATAATGTCGTGGAGTTCCTTGGCGATGGCCTTGAGGTAGGCGTGCCTGTCTTCAGGCGACATACCGTGGAGGCACTTAAGTTTATATTCGTCGATGGAAACGTCCGCTTCTTGGACCTTATATTCGTCAGGACCAACAGTGGCTGGTGAACTATAGTTTAACGACGTTGCGGTCGAGGCAGTGTGCGCGACTTCGGGATAAGCGGAAACAGCGTCAGTAGGAGGGGTAGAAGAAGCAGATTCCAGTTGAATATGGATAGTAGGGTCGGCATGTAAGACCTGGGTGATATACTCTGTAGAGACCAGAAGGTATTCCTCCAAGTCAGACAGAGATGCAGAATTAGCGCCAAACTCGGAGGAGTTGTGATCGATAAAGCTGGTCGGCGCCAGATACGTAAGTGCATACTGTAAGGAAGAGATGCCAAAGGCAGCAGCGTGCTCAGTGAACGCAGCTAAAAGAGGCTGAGGAATGGGGCACGTAGGTGAACCATCAGCAGTTAGAAAGGTTGCGGCTGGGATGCTGGATGCGCACTTAGCGTGGGCGAAGTAACCATCGACGTGAGGGTAACGGGCAAGTAAGTCAGTGCGCAACGGGAGAAGAAGACGAGCTAACAACGCATGTTCCCCCTCTGAGCAGACAGCAGACCAGAGGATACCACCAATGATATGAAGGGCGGAGAGGGCGGGGGACTTGATCGTAAGAAAGTGGTGGCGAAGATCCCAGCGGAAATCGGCGAGTTTGCCACCAGCGGCTTTGTAAGCACCAATAGTGGACGCTTGCAGCCAGGCTTGGATATTTTTCATGGAGGTTGCCTTGCGGGTGTTAGGTTGTTTGGAACCTGGGACAAGAATGAGGTCATCTTGTGCAAAAAGGTCTTTGTAAGAAGGAAGCAAGGGCGGCGGTGGCATAGAGCCAGGATCGTCGACGGGAGCGTCGGAAGAGGGAGGAGAAGCAGGAGCAGGGGACGAAGAAGGAGCTGAGGGAGGTGGAGAGTGTCCCCTCTGAGGATGAGGTGTCCTTGTCCCCGTCTGAATGAGATGGTCTTGGATAGCAGCGTGGGGTGTGAGCGAGAAAGGCGCGGGAGGAGCGTGTGGCGGAGGCGATGAAGCTCACTCGACTTCAAAGTTAAAGTGGTGCATGTACGGCGGGAAAGCGATGAGCTGAATGCCCTTATCGACGCGGTACGGGGCGGTAATGTGCTGGCTAAAATAGGGCTTGAAGGCATCAGAGAAGAGGGTGCGCATGTGCACGTTGAGTTGTGTACGACAAAAGTCATACACGAAGTCCAGAGCTTGAGTGAACTCCGTGGCGTTGGTGGTGCGTGTAAAGTACACCAAGATAAATTTCGAGATAAGCTCTTTGAACACAATAATATGTGTGAAGCCTCCCCATTCTGATGGAATTGTCACATAGCCGCCGTCGCACGCCCAGACTTCGCCGGCTTTGTGAGTTTGCTCAAAAGAGGGCTTGGTCGGATTGAAGTGCTTGTGCGGGTGGCGCTTGTTATGTGCGATGCAGTCGGTGCATAAGTCGCGATACGGTAGGTCTGAGGCAGAGAAGCCAGGGCGAGCCAGTACGTTGGGGGCCTTGGCTGCGACGTTGTCGGGGCAGTGGTGCACCCGGTGGAAGCGATTGGCACGTTCTTTGGCGTTGAGGTATTCAGCAGATCTGCGTGCGAAGGATTGGCGAGGAATGGGATGAGCGGGGATATGACGTTTGCGCCGAACATCGAACTTGAGTTCGGTGTCCAAGGCAGGAGGAGGTGGTCCGTCGTCGTCCTGGTGCGCAGCAGGGTCACTTGGAGGTGCATCCTCATCATCACGAGTAGCGAGAGTATCTTCGTAGGACGAAGATATATATATAGTTTAACGACATTTCGGTCAAGCAGTTGCTGGAGATAGACGTCATAAAGGTTTGTGCCAAAGACAAGGTATCTGTGCTGCACGTGGTGGAGGCCGGATCAAAGGTCATGAAGGTGGATACATAGGATTTCTTCATCACGGCAGCAGTATGTTGGAAGGTAGGGTCCAACATAAGAGATTTAATATCGGCAACGAGGAGCGAGAGGTGCTTGTACAGTGTGCTGTACGTACCGGCAGGCAGAGCATTGCTGAGCATGTCGCAGCAAAGGTCGTGGCGAAGAGACAAGAGGAAAGACTCCTGTTGTTTGGTGTGGTTGTTAGCACGAATCAACTCCGGTCGAGTAGGATAGCGTAGTTTCCCGTTGCGAGGGTCGAGTAAGATAATGTTTGCATACCCTCGGACGGTGGGCAATGGAGCAAGCATGGAGTGGATTTTAGAGCCGAGTTTGCGGTCACTTCCACGAAGATACCCTATATAGCGACTATGGGATAAGTGGTGATCTTCCAGAGCAAAATGAGAATCTTTGTAATCGAAAGAGTTGTCGGTGGCCTTGTAAGTAGGGCAGCCAGGCATCACAAGAGAGCATCTGGACAAAAGCTTTTGTATGGCGGTGCCATAGGTGGCAGCGGAGCCAACTTGGGGAAGGGCTTGGACTATCCACAAGTAACCCATAAACGGCTCCAAATATATGGACCTGTCCCGGTCGCGGGGGATGTCGGAAGCAGTGAACGTATACGTGCTTCCAAACGCGTCGATGGAAGCATGATACTTGGTGGCGGCGTTTTCTATGGTGAGGTTGCCGTCAGAATGGTGGCCGCCGGTTAGGAAGTTGGTATTGTGTGATGGTGATGAGGTTGTAAGTAGTAACCTATGTGACGGTTGGTCAGTTTCGAAAACGGTTATGTAATAGGACACAGGAGTGGGTGAGTTAGTGTGCAATCTGGCAAACACGTTATAGAGGATGGTAAAAGCCTTGACATGCAGTGGATTAGTTGCATGTGGCAGTGGTTCCAAGGAGGAGCGTTTGAAACACAGCTGATGGTAAGTACATTCGGACTGAACAGAGTGCGTGCGTTGCTCGTGAGCCTGTTGTGAATGAAGGCGTAGGAATAACAAGTTGAGTGTTTCAAGGTCAGTCATAGTAAGCTGAACAGAACCTGTGCGAGAGTAAGGTGCAAACGTTTTAGGAACGGGGACATATGGAGGATCGGGGAACACCCGGATCCAATCTTTATAGATATCTTTGGATAGCCAAAGTCGTTTAGGAATGGCTTGTATGTCATCCACGATCTTAAAGAAGGGGCGTGGGTGGTGGATAGGCCATGACAGTATGTTGATTGGTCCAGTAGAATACCTGCGTGCGATGCAGATCCACCTTTCCCTATATTGGTAGTCGCCACTGAGGTAGGTCGGGAACTTGTCAACAACATCGACACAGTAATCGAGTGTGGCATGGATGCGTTGGTTGCGATGGAGGACGGCGCCTGACACGCTGGCTCCCTGCGGCGGCCCCGGCCGTCCCGGAGTGAGACGGTGCCTGCTCGCCTCCCGGGCTGGCCGGTTAGCACCCGGAAAGTCCGCGCTGGGATGGGGTTCGCTCGGTTGGGCAGAACGCGACGGACAGGTCGATTGTTCGTGGACCAACACGTTTGCGGCCTGCGACGCTTTTGCACGACTTCGCACAAGACCGCGCGCAGTGGCGGCCCGTCATCAACGAGTCCTCGTCCCTCGCCTCAGCCCCAACTGCGCGATTTTCCTCTGTGATTCCGGATCGGCTCCTGCCTGTCCGGCCTGACTCCCATGCTCGGGAGAGGTCTGAATTTAGTTAGTTAGTTAGCATGGATGAGATTGGCGACATTTATGTGGTCTTGATGACAGTACTTGTGGGGTGGTGTCATCTCAGCCAGTAGTACCAAGGGTTGGAGAAGTTTGATGACAGACAGCATGCTGTCGAACAGAGAGTCGTCGAGCAGGCTATGTAAGTCGTCGGTCTTGTGCTTCTTTCGTAGATCCCTGTTGGTGCAGGGAGGAGTGATCTCAATAATATCGCAATAAAATTTGCGCCTTTCCTCTGGTGAGATCAGGTGAAGATGGTTGATAAAGGCAGGTGAAGATCCAAATAACAATACTGTAGGAAAGAGGTGGCGTAACATGCGCACAAGCGTATCATCAGACTCAACACGGACTTTTACATTGATATTTAAGCCTAGGTCATTAGTGGCTTGAGACAGGAACGCTGGGGTTGACAAACCAGAACAGAGTAACATGACAGAGGGTTTGCGAAGATTGGGCTCTTGTGAGAGAAACACTGGGCGATAAAGCATTCATGTTAATTGCGGAGTGTTTTACTGCATGAATTTGTTCTGTTTCCGAAGATTAAGAACCAAAGGGCGAATCCACGGGCGATCTGGTAAAACTCTCTTGAGGAGATAGTTATAATATGCCAGTAGATCCCTGTTTTCGTGGTATCGCTTGAGCGGAAATGCGAGGGAGCGTAGTTCGAGTTGCTTGTCGCGAGCGATGTTGTAGGTGAGACAAGGGAGAGCAGGCAAATTAGCTGCTACGTAATGTATGGGAATACGCACATCTTTGTCTATGCGGCTCGTGACAGCGCTGAGCTTTGGCTCAGATCGATCATTGAACACAGTGGTCAAGTTCGTCTGGTTCCACTCGAGCATGCTCAGGATAGCGAGATGTCGGTTGTGCACTGGCTGAAGACATAAAGCGAAGTCAATCTTGACGTAGCCGATTTGTGGATGATCTGGTAGGGGAACAACTACATTACGTGTTAGCATCATATGTGTGACACGTTGTTGTCCAGTGGCAGTTTGTATGATAATCGAGTGTATTTGGAATCCAGTGGAATAATGTGATTTGGTATAGCATAATCGTAGGTGGACATCAATGATATGGTAGCACAAGAGTCAAAATATAAAAAGGAACAATGTTGGGGGACACTGTTCACCTTCATATATTTCGTTGGAAGTGCATTTTCCGAATGCGGGCAAGTAGTGGAGAGGCTGGCAGTGAAGACGTTATCCAGAAATAACAGGTGAGTTGGAATGATAATCGGTTGAACAGGTGGTGATGGTTCGTCAGCCTCATCAGCCATGCCGTGCTTCTCATCAAATGATGATAGCGAGGTCTGATCGACATCCCTTGTGGTTTCGGCTTGTGGTGGTTGGTTGATGGCTGATTGGACCTGTGAAGATAGCGAGGACAGTAACGCTGGTGGTAACGCCGAGACGGCGGAAGCAGTAAAGAAGTTAGGCACAATATCGGAGGGATTACCCTGTGTGTTGGAGGCATCCTTGGTATCTGTAGTAGGAGCAGTTGCCGTTGGGGTGGGAGCAGCAGCAACAGTATGATGTTGTGGCTCCACGTAGTTTAACGACTTTTCGGTCGAGGATAGATGAACGTCTACATCATAAATGATGTCTTTTGCGAACATGAGTTGTTCGTTTAGGCGAAGTACGTCACTATTGTCCTCAGTCGATGTCGTTGACAGAATATCAGCGGATTGCAACAGAGTCACAAATAACTTGGTGATGTTCTGTTGTAGCTGAGCCGTGATATCATTATCTGTCACATGCATCGTAAGTTCACTACACTGCTCTTGCAGTGTATTTAAGGTGTGCTTCGTTCGGTCTAATAATTTCATGTTAGATCGAGAGGACCTGTCGAAAGTGCGGGGATAAATTGGACGGTCATGGGACTGTCCAGCAGTTTTCTTGGTGACATAAGAATCACCAGAACGATAATACGATAGGTTGCTGCGAGAGAAAGGCTGGCGAGCATCGTTAGAGTTACGCAAGCGTCTAGCGTTAAACGTGGAGGATGTTCCAGGTTGAGAAGAAGTAATGGACGCGAGCGCGTTTGCAGTTTGAGTCAGACTTTTGTCTGATAAACCCAGCGTGTTTGTCCGTAGTAATTTCGGCTTTGGTTGTGGTGTCAATCCTTCAACATAAGGTTGCCAAGAAACAGGGCGTTCTAAGCGTCTTTTGTTCGACCCATTTGATACTACATTATATAAGTATAATGCGCATTCTAAGATATAGCTAGGGTTTGCAGAGAAATCTGCTGCCTCTTACCCTTATCCGTCCGTTGAGAACGTGATCTCTTCCTTACCCTTCTTCTTCCTTTCTACACAATCAAATAGTCCTCTGATTTGTGCCTACGCTCATCAGCATGGTCTAGCGCGTCCCGAGGTATGTAGCACTATACACTTTACCTTTCTCGTGTAGTTCTAGATGCCGCCTGTCGTGTTCTGAGGATATAGGGAACATACCTTTTCATTTCCCGAATTAAATACTTCCAGAAGTTCATGGTGAGACGGGGTGGTTTCCCAGGTGACTTACCACTGCTTGCTAAACGCTCTGCAGGTTATGGGCCCAGGCGGGTCCCTGAGAACTAACTAACCAACTTCAGACCTCTCCCGAGCATGGGAGCCAGGCCGGACCGACAGGAGCCAGTCCGGAATCACGGGCCTGTAGACGAGGAGCGCCGAAAGGTCGGTCGGCGGAGAGTGGCCATCAAGCTTGTCGCCATGCGACGAGGAGACCGCGATGTGACTGACAACCAACTCGTCGATAACCTTCCGTCTGCGCCCCCCGGCCATACCCCGTCCCACTGCGAACGTTCCGGCTGCCAACCGGCCCGCCCGGGAGGTCCCTGAGAAACCATGTGTTAAAACGTGCACGTAACCTATGGGTATTGGGCCGTTACCGCGCCGGCTCAGCCTCGACACGTAAACACACTTGTGAATACAACGCCATTACCATTGGGCTGTATATATAATACTTTTTTTGCACACGTGATCGTGTAACCTTGTGTGCACGTGTTCATAGTATCGTATTGTCATGTCAATGTTGATGTGTGTGTAATTGGCTAACCTGTACTCTTGCACACATGTTATGGAATATTTTGGGTACGTCCACTCGTACATTCCATGGCAATGCACTTAACAAGCTCCTTGAGAGCACCAAAACTAACCAGCTGCCTGAGTGACTACGCTTAGCGACACTACTCTGGACTCACAGCTTGCACAGTCGTCAAATAGACATCTTTCCATCGAAAACGATGAGTGTACATAGACACCGATAGACAGACCCCCTTCGAATGTCTAGACAGTGTCAACTGCGTGACTGAACCCACAGGTTCCCCGTCAACTGCTATGGCAGAACACGCAGCACGAGCCGCACCCAAGGCGATCACAGGTGCGGATATATTGAAGCTCGAAGCTCCTGTAGTTGAGTTTCTTAACGATGGAAATCGATTTCAGCTTCAGACTCGCAAGGTATCCTTGCAAATCAAGCACATTAAGCAATTGTTACGGTCCAGTCATGCCGATGCCTTCCTCGAGTACGACTCGTACGAAGCATATACTCGGTCATGCAAGGACTACGAGATCCTCCGGAATCAAATTCTCGATCGCGTTTTCCTGGAATGGAAGACCGATCGGGCTGCTGATCTCCGTTTAGCTGTTGATGAATTGCCCCCTGAGTATCAGGAATGGCATTTCACCAACGAAGCTTTCCCCCACTTACCTGATGCAGAAGTAGCTCGGCTAGCTACTGTCTGTTGCGACTATGAAGTCAAGGCATTACGCCCTGCAATCAATGCCCGTTTCTTAGAAGAGGAACGAATCTTAAATCGTGCGCACCCGAAGGCATTAGCTTTCGACACCCGTGTTCGTGCCCCTGTTACTATGTTTTCGTTAACTGCTGCTGACTGGCACACTTATCAGAACACGCATGCTACATTCTTGCATACTTACTTCAATCTCGAAAGTGTTGGAAAACCAGCACTTGTGGCCTGGCCCGCCATCAATCCTTACTACTAATCGACAGATGTTTGTCTGTTTGTCTGTTTGTCTGTCTGTTTGTTTGTCCCTCGATGTAGGGTAAGGATCAGGTAGGCCCGAGCCAGCCAGCCATTGATCCTCCAAGCCGTCTACGGCGACCTCGCAGACTGTTTCCACGACCCGCGGCGGCTCTTTCAGCGCGCCATTCTCACGCCCCGTCGAAACGATGTTGTCGATGCTGACAACGCGCGCATGACCGCGGCCTTTTTTTCCCGGAGACGAGGCGTCGGAGTTCTTTTCGGCCGACTAGGTTGGGTCGGAAGACGACGCCTCGCTCTCGAGAGTCGAGTTTTGAACTTCCTGACAACCAACGGCATGCTGACTTTGATCGCGAGATTAAAGTCTTCGCAACCTCGACCCGTCGCACGGCCACTGCAACGGTACCAGATACATGATCGATCGTGTCGTTGTCACCGAGGCTCCTCCAACCTGTATCCCTTAAGGCCCGCCGACGCCAAACGATCAACAAGAGCCAGGGCCAGACGCCCCGCGAGGTCGGCGTTCTCTTGCCCAAGCCCGTCTTCTGCCACGTCCAGCTCTACGTGGCTCTCTGTCGATCGGCAACCCCGAGGATATCCTCTTCTGGGTCGACGACTCCACCCTACCCCACACGTGCTGCGCAATACCGATAAGCCCCCTCCCGGCGTCTACACGCGCACTATAGGTTAACTTACTGGGACCAGGTGAACTTACTGGAACCAGGTGAACTTACTGGGGTTGGAGATTGGGACTAGGTGAACTTAGTGACCAGGTGAACTTACTGAGACCAAGTGTGAACTTACTGGGGCTTTTAGAGTAAACTCAAAGCTTAGCGGCGTGTGCGGATCAAAGCAGCTTAGATTGGCGGGGGTGAGAGCGACGAGCTCAAAAGAGAGTGGGTGTGGGTTTACGCCGAACTTACTGGGGTTAGAGATTGGGTTTACGCCGAATTTGC
This sequence comes from Chrysophaeum taylorii, assembly GCA_029834535.1. Classification (NCBI taxonomy): domain Eukaryota; class Pelagophyceae; order Pelagomonadales; family Pelagomonadaceae; genus Chrysophaeum; species Chrysophaeum taylorii. The sequence continues at coordinate 4,067 of JAQMWT010000541.1, read as the reverse complement.
TGGGGTTAGAGATTGGGACTAGGTGAACTTAACGGAAACAGGTGAACTTGCTGGGGTTGGAGATTGGGACTAGGTAAACTAACTGGCCTGCACTTGTGAGGTATATAACAAAAGTTATTTACCCAACAAGGATCGAGCCATTATGCTCATCGCCTTCCGTCACTACGAGTCTGTTACGACTACTGATGTGTCCTATTTGAAACAGCAATTTAACTCTGTTGTTTATAATCCTAAATGGTATGTCCATGTATTTATCGAAGCTGTCCTAGCATTTAGGCAAATCTCTTACCAACTTAACCACGAAGAGACTGACCTTCAATTCGACTTTGGCACTCTTTGTATGAAAATCTATGAAGATATACATCGGCATTATGCCAATAATACCAGCAACAATCGTTACGATCGTGGTTGGGTAGATTGGTGTTATATGTATGAAACCCGATCTTCATCTCGGCCTGTGCCAGAAGCTGAACGATTGTGTCACCCTACCAACCCTAGCTACATTTTAGAATACGCATTACACCTATACAATGTAGTATCAAATGGGTCGAACAAAAGACGCTTAGAACGCCCCGTTTCTTGACAACCCTATGTCGAAGGTTTATCATCTCAACCAAAGCCAAAGTTACTACTTACAAACACTCTGGATTCAGCAGACAGAAGTCTGACTCAAACTGCCAACACACTCGCCTTCATCACTTCGTCTCAACCTGGTACATCTTCCACGTTTAATGCTAGACGCTTGCGTAACTCTAATGATACTCGCCAGCCGTTCTCTGGCAGCGATTAATCGTATTATCGTTCTGGTGATTCTTACGTCACCAAGAAAACTGCTGGACAGTCTCATGACCGTCCAATTTACCCCCGCACTTTTGACAGGTCCTCTCGGTCTAACATGAAATTATTAGATCGAACAAACCACACCTTAAACACCCTGCGAGAACAGTGTAGTAAACTTACGAAGCATGTGACAGATAATGATACCACGGCTCAGTTACAACAGAATATCAACAAGTTATTTGAGACTCTATTACAATCAGCTGACATTCTGTCAACGACATCTACTGAGGACAACAGCAATTTACTTCGTCTAAACGAACAACTCATGTTTGCAGAAGACATCATTTATGATGTAGACGTTAATCTATCCTCGACCGAAAAGTCGTTAAACTACGTGGAGCCACAACACCATACTGTTGTTACTGCTCCCACCCCAAAGGCAACTCCTCCTACTACAAACACACAGGGTAATCCTTCCAATACCGTGCCTAACCTCTTTACCGCTTCCGCCATCTCGGCTTTACCACCAGCGTTATTGTCCTCGCTATCTTCACAGGTCCAATCTGCCCTCAACCTACCATCACAAGCCGAAACCAAAAGGGATGCCGATCATACTTCGCTATCGTCATTTGATGAAAAGCACGGCATGGCTGATGAGGCTGACGAACCATCACCACCTGTTCAACCGATTATTATTCCAACGAATCTGTTATTGCTGGAGAACTTCTTCACAGCCAGCCTCTCCACTACTTGCCCACATTCGGAAAACGCCTTCCTCACCAACTACATGAAGGTAAACAGTGTCCCTCCACATTGTTCTTTTCTATATTTTGACTCTTGTGCTACCATCTCATTGATGTCCACTTACGATTTTGCAATACCCAATCATATAATTCCACTGGACTCCAAATACGCGCCGATTGTTATTCAAACAGCTACAGGACAACAACGTGCCTCACACATGATGTTAACACGCAACATTGTTGTTCCCCTACCAGATCATCCACAAGTTGGCTATGTTAAGATCGACTTCGCTTTATGTCTTCAGCCAGTGCATGACCGACATCTCGCTATCCTGAGCATGCTCGAGTGGAACCAGACGAACCTGACCACTGTGTTCAATGATCGAGCTGAGCCAAAGCTCAGCGCTGTCACGAGCCGCATAGACAAAGATGTACGTATCCCCATACACTACATAGCAGCTAATTTACCTGCTCTCCCTTGTCTCACTTACAACATCGCTCGCGACAAGCAACTCGAACTTCGTTCCCTCGCATTTCCCCTCAAGCGATACCATGAAAACAGGGATCTACTGGCATACTACAACTACCTACTCCAAAGAGTTTTACCAGATCGCCCGTGGATTCGCCCTTTGGTTCTCAATCTTCGGAAACAGAACAAGTTTGTTCAGCAAAACACACAACCATTAACCTGATTACTCTCACGCCCAGTGTTTCTTTCACAAGAGTCCAATCTCCGCAAACCCTCTGTCATGTTACTTTGTTCTGGTTTGTCAACTCCAGCGTTCCTGTCTCAAGCCACTAATGACTTAGGCTTAAATATCAATGTAAAAGTTGTTGTTGAGTCTGATGATACGCTTGTTCGTATGTTACGCCACCGTTTCCCTACTGTATTATTATTTGAATCTCTCCCCGCCTTTATTAACCATCTTCACCTAATCTCACCAGAGGAAAGGCGCACATTCTATTGTGATAAAATTGAGATCACTCCTCCCTGCACAACAGGAATTTACTAAAACAGCATAAGACAGAAGACTTACACCCTGATGGACGATTCTCTTTTCGACAGCATGTTCTCTGTCATCAAGCTACTCCAGCCCTTGGTACTACTGGCTGAGATGACGCCTCCACATAAGTACTGTCATCAAGACCACATCACAGTGGCCAACTTATCCATGCTACACTTGATTACTGTGTCGATGTTGTTGATAGGTTCCCGACCTACCTCTGTGGCGACTACCAATCTAGAGGAAGATGGATATGCATCGCACGCAGATATTCTACTGGACCAATTAAATTATTGTCGTGGCCTATCCTCCATCCACGCCCCTTCCTAAAGATCGTGGATGATCTACAAGCTATTCCCAAGCGCCTTTGGCTACCTAAACACGTATCCAAAGACTGGATCCGGGTGTTCCCCGATCCTCCACATATCCCCGTTCCTAAAACGTTTGCACCTTACTCTCGCACAGGTTCTGTTCAGCTTACTATGGCTGACCTTGAATCCCTCAATATGTTACTGCTTCGCCTTCACTCACAACAGGCTCACGAGCAACGTACTCACTCTGTTCAATCCGAGTGTACTTATCATCAGCTGTGCTTTAAACGCTCCTCTATGGAGCCATTGCCCAATGCAACCTACCCTATACATGTCAAGTTTTTACAATCCTCTATAACTTGTTTGCCAGCTTACACACTAACTCACCGACTCCTGTGTCCTATTACATAACCGTTTTCGAAACTAACCAACCGTCACACAGGTTACTACTTACAACCTCATCAACATCACACAACTCCCACTTCTTAACTGGTGGCCACCACTCTGACGGCAACCTCACCATAGAGAACGCCACCACCAAATATCATGCTTCCATTGACGCGTTTGGAAGCACGTATACGTTCACTGCTTCCGACATCCCCCGCGACCGGGACAGGTCCATATATTTGGAGCCGTTTATGGGTTACTTGTGGATAGTCCAAGCCCTTCCCCAAGTTGGCTCCGCTGCCACCTATGGCACCGCCATACAAAAGCTCTTGTCCAGATGCTCTCTTGTGATGCCTGGCTGCCTTACCTACAAGGCCACCGACAACTCTTTCGACTACAAGGACTCTCATTTTGCTCTGGAAGATCACCACTTATCTCATAGTCGCTATATAGGGTACCTTCGTGGAAGTGACCGCAAACTCGGCTCTAAAATCCACTCCATGCATGCTCCATTGCCCACCGTCCGAGGGTACGCCAATATTATTTTACTCGACCCTCGCAACGGGAAATTACGCTACCCCACTCGACCGGAGTTGATTCGTGCTAACAACCACACCAAACAACAGGAATCCTTCCTCTTGTCTCTACGCCATGACCTTGCTGTGACATGCTCAGCAATGCTCTGCCTGCCGGTACGTACAGCACTCTGTACAAGCACCTTTCGGTCCTCGTTGCCGATATTAAATCCTTATGTTGGACCCTACCTTCCAACATACTGCTGCCGTGACGAAGAAATGCCCATGTATCCAATTTCATGACCGTTGATCAAGCTTCCACCAAGC
>JAQMWT010000540.1:0-24856 GCA_029834535.1 Chrysophaeum taylorii | reverse complement strand
GGCGCGAGAGCCAGACAGTGATCCTCCAAGCCGTCTACAGCGACCTCGCAGACTATTTCCACGACCCGCGGCGGCTCTTTCAGCGCCACTCTCACGCCCTGTCGAAACGATGTTGTCGATGCTGACAACGCGCGCATGACCGCGGCCTTTTCCCGGAGACGAGGCGTCGGAGTTCTTTTCGGCTGACTAGGCTGGGTCGGAAGACGACGCCTCGCTCTTTACAGTAGAGTTTTCAACTCGCTGACAACCAACGGCATGCTGACTTTGATCGCGAGCTTAATGTCTTCGCAACCTCGACCCGTCGCACGGCCACTGCAACGGTACCAGATACATGATCGATCGTGTCGTTGTCACCGAGGCTCCTCCAACCTGCATCGCTTAAGGCCCGCCTACGCCAAACGATCAACAAGAGCCAGGGCCAGACGCCCCGCGAGGTCGGCGTCCTCTTTCCCAAGCCCGTCTTCTGCCTCCAGCTCTACGTGGCTCTCTGTCGATCGGCAACCCCGAGGATATCCTCTTCTGAGTCGACGACTCCACCCTACCCCACACGTGCTGCGCAATACCGATAAGCCCCCTCCCGGCGTCTACACGCGCACTGTAGGTGAACTTACTGGGACCAGGTGAACTTACTGGGGTTTGAGATTGGGACTAGGTGAACTTAGTGCCCAGGTGAACTTACTGGGACCAAGTGAGCTTACTGGGGTTTTAGAGTGAACGCAAAGGCTAGCGGCGTGTACGGATCAAAGCAGCTTAGATTGGCGGAGGTGAGAGCGACGAGCTCGAAGGAGAGTGGGGTGAGTGGGTGTGAGCACGAGTGGGCTTACACCAAACTTACTGGGGTTAGAGATTGGGACTAGGTGAACTTACTGGGACCACGTGAACTCACTAGGGTTAGAGATTTGGAGTAGGTGAACTTACTGGCCTGCACTTGTTTTGGATTATGCGACAGAGAGAGCTATTTTTCGGCGTTCTGAAGTGACCATTGGAGTTCTCAAGAATCGGACTTCCGCCTCGCCACAAGACCAGCATGGAATTGTCCTTTACAATGATGCATTCGATGCGACTCCGCAGGTAGTGCAAATGTTCCCGACAGCTGAGCTTGCTGTGCAATACGGAAATATCCAAACTTGGACGCCAGTTGGTAAACCGTGGAGTTATGACAGTCTATTGCGTTCTATTCGTATCAGAGCGAATCGCCATCACATTCCTTCCGGTGATCAGACTGCTGGAAAAGCTGAAAACCAACTTGAATGCCCTGCAGACGAGGAAGATATCATCCCTCATTTCGCGTACGTGACGAGTACTCGATTTCTTCTTCCAAACCAACCGTACTTCTTGGAGATGGAGTGCGATGTGCCGCTGGAAAAGAGTCACGTATTCCGACCTTATCGGTCACTCCTCAAAGATCTCCGCCTTGTACCTGGTTCCTATTCATCGTATTGTGCCGATGAGCCCAACGAAGTTCATGTGGCTGTGGAGCACATTGGTGACGAACCCATTGGTATCGACCCCGAAGTCCCGGTGGCCGAAGGCGAGATCATACCGCATGAAGGATGTGTCAACATGCAGCTAGAAGCCACTGATGACGTGTGTCATGCCACTCTTGCGGCTGCTGTTGACGACGACGAAGTCGAGGAGGATGTCTTGAGTGACAGACCTCCTCCTCAGCCACCTCCAGATGAAGAGGTGAAAAAAACACCAGAAATGGAGATGGGGGCGACTGTTAAGGAGCTGCTATCTAAGCACGCTTCCTTGGTTTGGATACCCATCACCTACACTTTTGTCGTCGTCTATTTTGCTGGCGCTGGAGGATCAACGTTGGGTATCCGGCGATGCAATGAGCTATATGGCAGTTCATTTCGCATTGTCCTGGCTTTGGATGCTTGTCCTCAAGCCCGAGCCACCTTTGAACTCAATTTTCCGAAGATTCCCTATGTTTTGCATGAGTTGGGGAAATCTCATCGTCGTACATACGACTTGGTGTTGTCGTATTTACACTCAGATTTTTGGAAGCACTCTTATTTTCACGCCAGTCCGCCGTGTATCTATGGATCGACTGCCAATTTGCACTACAGGGACGCACGCAAGGGCGCTACTATTACTTCTTGGGTCCTGCGTCATTTCCGCAACGCACCTTATGTGATTGGACGATGGACACTCGAGCAGGAACCATCAGTGATCCCTTTTGTGCATCACCAATTTTATGTGCCGCGTATTGTTGATTTCTATAGTATCACGCCAGAGCTGCTGTGCTCGCGCACGCGCCTACTTGCTTGCAATGTTCGCTTGGAACTGCCGTTATTATCGCGTGTACCACCGAATTTACGGGACCGTTTTGGCCCAGCGTTGGGATTTACAGGTGGTCACCCGCTCATTATAGTGAACAGTTTCTCATCTACGCGCCCGGCTATCGGCCCTGCCTTCACGGTGACGCGCAATAAGCTCCGCTTAGGACCTCATTTCTCGAACACCCGTCCACTCACGTTGCAGATGCACCAGGAAATTATGACCGTTCCTGCTACGTGGCAATGGGGTGCGACAGTTTCCGAGACAGTAGCTATGAAGATGCTTGGCAGTATGGTGCCACCCGCGACTATGACGCGGATTGCGCTAGCAGTGCACAATTCGTTTGAACCTTCACTTCGAAATTTGGGTAAGTTGCGGAATATTGCGACGACTACGCTAGCCCAACCTGATCACCATATTCTACGGTTTTCACCTTTTGTTGTAGAGTCGCGCATTCCAACGCTCGACCCTGCCACTCGAAGTGTATCATGGATTGCGCCCGATGAACTCTATTCTCCTGCGAGTCCTGCACCATCCGCTGCTGCCACCACCACCCCGCCACCGCCTTCAGTTACATCGCCTGGGACGGCTTCATCTTTTGCAGGGGGCACCGTCGCCACTGCTGTTATGCAGAGCAACCAAGTTGATAACCAGCCCTCCGCAACTGCTGAAGAAGAAGGCACCGCGAAAGAGCGACCAGCGTATTTCAATACGTACGACGTTCCGTGGGCGGACGCGCCTCACGACGAACATGGTCAACCTTCACCGGTGATGCCTCCTCATTTAGCGGATCAGGAGAGCATGCAGGTCATCCCTCCGACCGTCGCGCAGGTCGAAGAGGTGATGACTGAATTGGGTATTACAGAGCATCCTGCCTTAGATGATGACGAGAAGCTGATGATGAAGCATTTAATCTCGTATTCGTGGGCATTTTTCGATGATGTGATGAGACCTGTTGATTCACCTGAAGTGACGCTCCGGTTCAAAGAAGAGAACCCGACTCCCGTCAAACTCTCGCCATATCGGTTGTCGAAAGAAAAGATTGAATGTTTGCGGATGCAGATTGAAGCATGGACCCGAGACGGAGTTATTCGTCCCGCGAATTCTCCATGGGGTTTCCCTATTTTGATGTTGCCTAAGAAAGGTGCTGAGCCTGGCACTTCCAATGCTTACAGAGCAGCTGTCGACCTACGGCGCCTCAATGCATTGCTCAAGGATGATAGCTGGCCGAGTGTGAGCATGGCTGACGCGTTGATGTTTCTCATTGACAAGTTTTGTCGTTCCAGTTTGGATATTCGTTGGGGCTATCACAATTTACGATTGTCGCTGGATGCACAAGATGTGGTCACCTTCACTAGTCCTCTGGGAGCGTACAGCTACATGCGTCTACCTTTGGGAGTCAAACCAGCCGGAAGTTTGTTTTGCAAGCAGTTGAACACTGACTTGTCGCAATGGCTATATCGTGATCTCGTGGCATATATCGACGATATTCTCGCCGGTCACGCAGATACAAAGAATCACTTGCAGTGCCTTGTGCAAGTTATTCCCCATCTCGCCTTGAAGGGGTACAGCGCCAAGATCAAGAAGATTCATTTTATGCAAGAAGTCATTGAGTTTTTGGGTCATTTATCTACCCCGAACGGACTTCTTCCATCACCAAGATCTTTAGAAGCCATCAGACACATGCCAATTCCTGGCACTTTGTCGGATGCTGACCCTAAGAAGCAAGTGCGATCTTTCCTTGGAATGGGGAGCTTTTGCCGGCGTTATGTAAGGAATTTTGCGAAAGTTGCAGAGCCATTAAGACAACTGACGTTGCCGGACGTGAAATTCAAGTGGACGAAAGAGTGTCAGGAAGCTTGGGATGCCATCATCGAGGCTATTGTCACGTCGAAGGGCGTCTACCATCCTGATTACTCGTTGCCTTTTTACATTCGAACTGATGCTTCCGCGCATGGGTTGGGTGCTTACCTATTTCAAAAGTACCAGTCGTTGACGACGATGGAAGAGAAAGAATCGAAGAGAGAGTTATCGAGTACTGGAGTCGAACCGTGCCTAAGTCGATGAGGAAGTATGATCCTCGGCGCTTGGAACTCCTCGCAGTACTCTCTGCTCTCGAAAATTTCCGATTTTATATCGAAGGTCATCAGACGAAGTTAGAGACGGATCATCGTAATTTAACGTTTCTGCGGGATTCGAATCATACGTCTGGACAGTTAGCACGATGGGCTATGCGGCTTGCTGCGTTCGACCGGGAGCTCGGATACAAACCTGGAAGCTCCCCTGGCATGCGTATTCCGGATTGTCTGTCGCGCAACCCTATCGACAAATTGATCGAGAAAGATGAAGACGGGGAACCGATCAATGAAGCTTTTTTGATTTTCCAAGAAATCCCCACCGATGTCCCTGGCACCGCTTGCTTCACCTTCTCTTCGGTGACGATGCCTATGCTGACGGACAGCGGACCCACCGCAGCTATGGTAGCAGTTAGTACGCGACAGAACGTACAACCGCCTCAATTCTCGTACGAGTCTGAGCCAGTTGACTCCGTCGAACGTCTCCCTTTTGCGGATCAAGCGGAGGATGAGATCACTCTCGATGAGATAGCGAAAGAACAAGCTGACGGATTACTACTCGGACGTCGAGCGGATTTTTGTGCGTCTCAAGACAAAAAGCGAGCCCAGGAGACCACCCACAGTCTCCGAAAAGAGGCAGAAAGAAGGCCGGAGAGACCAACCATAGTCTCTGAGACCAACCATAGTCTCTGGCGAGGCAAAAGGCTTGTGCCGTGTAAGTCCGTCGCACCGGTCAACCGCGCGAGTCGAACAGTAGCCGGCAAATTTTGCTGCTCGACGAGAAGTTTTGGTGTTCGAGATAGCCGTTGATATCCGAGAGAAACCGCACCATGGAAACTAGAGGAGACTGACGTTTGTTCTGCGACCGCTTCTGCTGAAGAACGACGCTTAAGACCAGAAGACAAAGATCCTGACGGAGGTAGCTTCACATGCCTACGACCCAACATGGAGGGCTGTGAACCCTGTGTGACTGATTTTCGCCCGGATGAAATCGATGTCCTCGTCACTAACTTCGGTCTCCACAGCAACAAAGTTCCTGCTGATGTAGCTGAACGAGCTTATCGTACCATTCGTGAGCGTGACCTTCGTCACCCTTGAAGTCGAGGACGACTTCATCTCAAGTAGGGGGCTCCTGTGGCAGTAACGCCCATTCCCCCACTTGCCTGCCTGCCACCTGACTTACCCTGATTGTTGCCCTGGTATTGACCTTGCATTTATGGGGGGGTGTCATCTTGACACCTTCACCTGCGCTCCCACTGGACCCAATGTACCGGGCATTTGTATTGCTTTCTTGCTGTCTTCTTGATATTACCCTCTTTTGATTGTTCGATTTCGTGATGGCGTGAGGTATTACGCTGAGATCGGGCGTGTGGTGGTTTCACCCGTGGTTCGGGTAGGGAGAAAGGGTTGTTGAGGCCCCCGGTCCGGCCAGGAGGGGCGGGTATCTGAGAAAACCACTACAGGGGTAGGGTCGGATAAGAAAACGAGACTAGCCCGCGCCGCAACGACGGGTCCTACAACGCGTGGGCTTTTTCCTTTTTTTGCGTGAGGGGACGAAAGGATGCCGACTTCACTATGGGGACTAGTTCCATCGCGACGATCTCGCGGCGTGGCGGCACATACTGCTTGAGTACAAATGAACATAGCTCCGTTGAGTATGTCTTAGTACAAACTGAAACATAGTTAACGGCTCGTACGAACTTTCTTATCCGACCCTGACAGGGGTAGTGTGGCAGTAACGCCCATTTCCCCCACTTGCCTGCCTGCCACTTGACTTACCCTGGTCGTTGCCCTGGTATTGACCTTGCATTCACGGGGGGGGTGTCATCTCGACACCTTCACCTGCGCTTCCACTGGACCTAATGTACCGGGCATTTGTATTGCTTTCTTGCTGTCTTCTTGATATTACCCTCCTTTGATTGTCCAATTTCGTGATGGCGTGAGGTATTACGCTGAGATCGGGCGTGTGGTGGTTTCACTCGCGGTTCGGGTAGGGAGAAAGGGTTGTTGAGGCCCCCGGTCCGGCCAGGAGGGGCGGGTGTCTGAGAAAACCACTGCAGTAGGAGGGATGTGCCTGACGGGCGGACATAAGTACGCGGGACCTAGTCGGGGTCATCGCCGAGTCGTGGGGCAGGCGAAGAGAGGACGGGCCCCGCCCGTAGGTCGTACGCATGCTGCCGCCGGACGTATGTGCGACGAAGGGTGACGTCCTGCTGGGATCGGGCGGCCTGGGTGGGGTTCCCCGAGGCGGCGACATGGGTGAGGGCGGTGAGGGCACAGCGAGCCCGGCCTAATGCGCAGTCTGTTTGTCCTTAAATGTCGACTGCTAAGAGGGGGGTGTGTGTGGGGAGCATGAAGGAAATGGGTGGGTCTGTCTGTCTTTAAATGTCGACTGCTAAGAGGGTGGTGTGTGTGGGGAGCATGAAGGATGTGGGTGCGTTGTTTGTCCTTACTACTAATCGACAGATGTTTGTCTGTTTGTTTGTCTGTCTGTTTGTCTTTAAATGTCGACTGCTAAGAGGGGGGTGTGTGGGGGGAGCATGAAGGATGTGGGTGGGTTTGTGGGGTATGAGGGATGTGCCTGACGGGCGGAGATAAGTACGCGGGACCTAGTCGGGGTCATCGCCGAGGCGAGGGGCAGGCGAAGAGAGGACGGGCCCCGCCCGTAGGTCGTACGCATGCTGCCGCCGGACGTATGTGCGACGAAGGGTGACGTCCGTTTGTCTTTAAATGTCGACTGCTAAGAGGGGGGTGTGTGTGGGGAGCATGAAGCATTGAAGGATGTGGGTGACGTCCGTTTGTCCCTCGATTTAGGGTAAGGATTAGGTAGGCCCGCGAGCCAGCCATTGATCCTCCAAGCCGTCTACGGCGACCTCTCAGACTATTTCCACGACCCGCGGCGGCTCTTTCAGCGCGCCATTCTCACGCCCCGTCGAAACGATGTTGTCGATGCTGACAACGCGCGCATGACCGCGGCCTTTTTTTCCCGGAGACGAGGCGTCGGAGTTCTTTTCGGCCGACTAGGTTAGGTCGGAAGACGACGCCTCGCTCTTTACAGTAGAGTTTTCAACTCGCTGACAACCAGCGGCATGCTGGCTTTGATCGCGAGCTTAAAGTCTTCGCAACCTCGACCCGTCGCACGGCCACTGCAACAGTACCAGATACATGATCGATCGTGTCGTTGTCACCGAGGCTCCTCCAACCTGTATCCCTTAAGGCCCACCTACGCCAAACGATCAACAAGAGCCAGGGCCAGACGCCCCGCGAGGTCGGCGTCCTCTTTACCAAGCCCGTCTTCTGTCACGTCCAGCTCTACGTGGCTCTCTGTCGATCGGCATCCCCGAGGATATACTCATCTGGGTCGACGACTCCATCCTACCCCACACGTGCTGCGCAATACCGATAAGCCCCCTCCCGGCGTCTACACGCGCACTATAGGTGAACTTACTGGGACCACGTGAACTTACTGGGGTTTGAGATTGGGACTAGGTGAATTGAGTGACAAGGTGAACTTACTGGGACCAGGTGAACTTACTGGGGGTTTTAGAGTAAACTCAAAGGTTAGCGGCGTGTGCGGATCAAAGCGCCTTAGATTGGCGGAGGCGAGAGCGACGAGCTCGAAGGAGTGGGTGTGAGCTAGGTGAACTTACTGACCAGGTGAACTTATATGAAACTTACTGGACCAGGTGAACTTACTGGGGTTAGAGATTTGGACTAGGTGAACTTACTGACCAGCTGAACTTATATGAAACTTACTAGGATTAGGTGAACTTACTGGGGTTAGAGATTGGGACTAGGTGAACTTACTGGCCTGCACTTCCTTTAAAGACCGGCTTTTTAGGTTCGGTAACGTTTGGCTCATACATTTAGCAAAGAACAGAAAGTAGGCTGGAGGTGAAGCGTTTTGAAATAAATCGGCTTCACAAAACGCAGATTTTGTCGGCCCGTTTCGAGCATACATGCTCAAAAGAACAGAAAGTAGAGTTCCGTTCATGTGTCGTGACTGACGGACTGACATCTCCCAATTAATTATTGTGTGCCAAGTCGGGTTTTTTTGTGGACTAGTAAGGCCAAGTCGGGTTTTTTTCGGCCTTTTTCCCGGCGTAGGTTGGCACCTATTCGCCTCCCGGGCGGGCCGGTTGGCAGCCGGAACGTTCGCAGTGGGACCGGGTATGGCCGGGGGGCGAAGACGGAAGGTTATCGACGAGTTGGTTGTCAGTCACATCGCGGTCTCCTCGTCGCATGGCGACAAGCTTGATGGTCACTCTCCGCCGACCGACCTTTTTTTTCGGCGCTCCTCGTCTACAGGCCCGTGATTCCGGACTGGCACCTGTCGTTCCGGCCTGGCTCCCATGCTCGGGAGAGGTCTGAAGTTAGTTAGTTAGTTAGTTTTTCTCGGGGGGCAAGCCCCCCGAACCCCCCGAGAATTGGGGGGCTCTGCCCCCCAAACCCCCCGCCGGGGGACACCCCCGGACCCCCCACGCCCCCAAGGCCCCCCGGGCCTCTGCTGCCGCGCACGGACGCGGGTGCCGACCAAAAACGCCGTCGCACGCCGTGGCAACGGTTTTTTTTGGTCATTTTCGGTTCTTGAACATGTTGAGATCCGTTATAAGGGTTTATGGTAGAGCGTGTGGCTTCTGCGGTAAGGCTTATGCGTGTGTTATTTTCGGCTTTGCGTGCCGCGACGCGGTGGACGTGGCCGCCGACCACACGCCCGTTTTATTCTCTTTCTTTACCGTGGGATCCTGTGGGAGGAGACAACAGGCTCGGGGTGGAGGAGGCGGACTCCCCATTGGGGAGTTTTCGGCCTTGGGAATAAAGGGTGTAGTAGTCTTTTATTCAAATCCATGGTGCGAGTTGGAGGAGGTAGACAGGGATGAGGCGGTGGAGAATGGAGCGCGCACCGTTGGAGTTGACAGGGCGTGGGTTTCGAAGGAGCACGACGGAGATTTATCCGTGTGGCCGACGGTGGCCGATGGTCTAGACGTAGATAGCGGACGTCCCGTCGCGGTCGACGGTCGAGCGGGGTTCGGGTCGAGGACGACCCGCGCGAAGAGCGAGGCGTGGCGGTGGATGCGGGCTCCGTTCCCTCGGCGATGGCCAGACCGCGGCCACGGGCGGTCGTCGTGGACGCGCGCGGGCGGCTCGTCGGCGCGTAGGCGCACCGGTCGCGGCGACGACGGGGCGTCTGTCGTAGAAGGCAAAGCGGAGGCGGCGAGTCCCAGGACGTCGCGCGACCACCGTCGACCAAGCCGAAATCGCGGTAGCAGACGCGTCGAGCTCGAAGACTCGTCGCGCCGGCGACGTCGTCGCGGCCTTCGTCGACGCCGGCCGCGACTTTACGGCGAGCCGTTGTCGCCCGCGGGGGAGAGTCCGAGGCCGCGGTCGGGACGGCGGTGGCCGCTCGCAGCGGCGACGAAGACGCCGGCACGCATCGTATCGAAGCGCTGGCGCACGCGTCGAGCTCGACGCGCCGTCGAGTTTTTATTTTGGGTTGGTCGACTGGACGTCAACCCGCGGTCGCGACGGCGGCGACGAAGACGCCGACACGCATCGTATCGAAGCGCTGCCCGGCGGCGCGGTGCGCCGCCCGTCGAGCGAGCCGCGGAGTTTATTTTCGGGTTGGTCGACTGGACGTCAACCCGCGGGCGAGTCCGAGTCCGCGGTCGCGACGGCGGTGGCCGCTCGCGGCGACGAAGCCGCCGGCACGCATCGTAACGAAGGTTAAACGGTTGTCGATCCACCGAGTCGACGGTCGCGTCTCGTTCGGTCGCGCGCGTTCTCGAGGACGGCCCGTCGGAAGAGCGAGTCGTAGCCGTGGAAGCGGGCTTTGACCGCAGACGCGAGCGCGGCAAGCCGTTGTCGATTTCGGTGGCCGGTCTCCGCGGCGACGAAGACGGCGGCACGCATCGCGCGCGTACCGAAGAGTTCGCGCGCAAAAAAGGCGAAATCGCGTCGCATTTTTGCGCGCGCCAGAACCCCGAAAGAACCCCGAAAGATAAGAGGGAGCCAGCCGGCATGCCATGCCGGCGTCGAGGCTCGCGTCCCTGGCTCGAGCGCGTCGTCCCGTTTGGCGGGCGAAGGCTCCATCGCCGTCGTCGACCTTCAACCTTCAAAAAGATCGGCCGAGGGTTTGTGTAGCAAATAGCAAAGTTTTGATTTGACTTTACAAAGTTTTGACTTTACAAAACGCAGATTTTGTCGGGCCGTTTCGAGCATACATAGGGCTTCGAACAGAAAGTATTAGGTGGGTTTTACAAAATGAGCATACATGCTCGTTCGAACAGAAAGTTAGAAAACGCAGATTTTGTCGGCCCGTTTCGAGCATACATAGGGCTTCGAACAGAAAGTAGAGTTCCGTTGATCTGGCGTGACTGACATTCCCAATTAATTATTGTGGATTGTGGATGGTGAAGACTTTTTTTTTTTTTTCATGTACTGCCCGATTATTTGTTGCGCGACGATTCTGTAGACATCAACGATACTATGTCAGCAGATTCATTTTCGATTTTCGCCGAAATTTCGCGGGATTTTTAAAGGTCCGAGATTTTCGAGGGTTTCTTGACGCGCGCAACGCTGCGAGGATCGCCGCGTCAAAGACGGTCGCCTGGTGCCTGTGGTTGCCTGACGGCCAGCGTCCATCCCATCGCATTGCAGGATTGCGTTGAGAGGGAAAAACATAATGATGGACGCGGAGGTAATAGGAGTGCGCCGCGGTAAAAAAAATAGAACGCGAACTGTCGCGTCGAGACGCGACAGTCGCGACCGCAAGACGTTCGCTCGCGATGTTGCCGCAGCCTTCAGCGATCTTCGCCGCAATCGCAGCCTCATCGCCGCGCGTATCCCTCTTGTCGGCGGAGACGACGCCGGCCTTTTTGTCTTTTTTTTTCGAGGTGAATGTTTCGGGTTGTCTGTCTTTAAATGTCGACTGCCTCATGAATCCTGAGCCTTGCGAGGGCATCCGCCCTCCCGGCGTAGGTTGGCACCTGAGCCTTGCGAGGGCATCCGCCCTCCCGGCGTAGGTTGGCACCTATTCGCCTCCCGGGCGGGCCGGTTGGCAGCCGGAACGTTCGCAGTGGGACGGGGTATGGCCGGGGGGCGCAGACGGAAGGTTATCGACGAGTTGGTTGTCAGTCACATCGCGGTCTCCTCGTCGCATGGCGACAAGCTTGATGGTCACTCTCCGCCGACCGACCTTTCGGCGCTCCTCGTCTACAGGCCCGTGATTCCGGACTGGCACCTGTCGTTCCGGCCTGGCTCCCATGCTCGGGAGAGGTCTGAAGTTAGTTAGTTAGTTAAATGTCGACTGCTAAGAGGGGGGTGTGTGTGGTGAGCATGAAGGATTGTCTGAGTTAAAGTCAGGTTCTTCCACAGACAGCCGTCCGTCCGTCCGTCCGTCCGTCCGCAGGTTCTGATCTGAAGCGTTCTCATCATCTGTGAAATATCCGTTGGCAACGGACGGCTAGCATCGCGCAATGTCGCGAAAGCGGTTTGATTTTCGTGACGAAAATAATTTTTTTTTTGTATTCGCTCTAATATGTCTCCAAGCCAAGAAAGAAGAGCGGAGACGGATCATCTGTCGAGCGCAATCGAGCGTCCCTCGACGATCAGGGGAGTCATACGCAAGACCGAAGAAGATCGCGAGTACGAATCTGCGACATCCCGACGCGGATCCAAGGGGGGGGCGGATAGCCAGCGGATGCAGACGCCCGCGGAGTCTGTTTGGGAGCTGGCTCGTCTCCGATGCTCAACAATTTGCAGCAATGATATCATGAGAACGTGCAGCAGCATATGAGCATGTCGCCACACGACGACGTGCTCGGATCAAACTGCCTGCAGATCGTAAAAGCTTGAGAGCTGGTCTTCCTTCTACTCGCGAAGAAGATGACGGCTTTGGTCGTCGCCCCAAGCCCTGGTTGCTCAAAACCGGAAAAAGAAGAAGAAGAAAAAAACTCCACGGCGGCATCGCATCGCATCGCATCGAGAGTCGAGAGTCGAGAATCGAGAGTCGCAAGACGACCTTGGCCATCATTGGTAAGCATGAGAGATAACAACGGACGGACACCGGATAGCCCGAAATTCAGAAGCATAATACATTAGGGTAAGCATAATAATTATGGTCTCTCCACCGCCGCCACGCCTCGAAGCGATTGGGGAGCTGGTGTTGCGGGCCGCGCGGGCGGGGGTTGTGAAGGGAGCTGTTATCGTCGGGCGCGCGGGGACTGGGAAGACGCGGCTCGGGGTTTGGTTGTCAGCGGAGCTCGCGTGGCCGACGCAGTGGCTGTCAACGCAGTCCCTCAAATACAGGTCGCCTCTCGTGATTGTTGATGTGGAGTTATTAAACGGCCGCGAGCGCGCGATCTGGCTACGGGAGGTCGACCGGACGCGCGCTTTCACGCTCGTTTTGTCGCGCGAAGATGTGCGGTTGTCGTCGCGGTTTGGGTTGCGGTTGGAAATTTCTGCCCTCGACGAAACCGCGAGATCGGCGATTCTTCCGCCAAATCTCCTGAGCGCGTCGCGCGGCTATACGCTCGCCGAGTGCGAATGTCTGGCGGCGGGCCGCGTCCCCGTGCGGACAGCATTGGAGGGCACCTGGCTCCGGGATTTTCCGGAGGTCGGTAGAGTAGGCAATCCAGAAACGCTTTACGCGCTTCGTGAAGCGGTCGTCGTCCGCGGCGAGCACTGCGTCTGCTACGGCCCTACGGGCAGTGGCAAGACGCTGGCTCTGAGATGGGTGGCGCGCGAAGCGCACGCGGCGGGCTTGGAGGTTTTGGAGCTGAACGTTTTTGAGCTGTTGAGACCGAAATTAGGAGCGACCGAGAAAGCGATCGCGGCCGCGTTTCGGACGGCGAGGCAGACGCGCTGCGTGGTTCTGATGGACAATCTCGAGGTGATCGGGGCGCCGCGAGGCAACGACACGACGGTCGAGGGTTCCTTGGACCGCGCTGTCGGAACTCTGTTGGTGGAAATGTGCGACGGCGACTTTGTTGTCGTCGCGGCCGTACCGCGCCTCGGAGCCCTCGACGAAGCCCTCCTGAGGCCGGGTAGGCTCGGCACGAGGCTTAGCTTTCGTGTGCCGCCGCCTCCATGATGATTTTAATAATCTCAGGTACTTCGCTCGCGTATCCTCGCCAGACACTCCTCCTCTACGCGCATTCCCTTTTTTTAGCCACAGTCGACGATGACGCGACACCCTCGCGGTCGCGGGCCGTCGCTTTTGTCGTGTCCTCGGCGATTTCCGCTCCGACGAGGCGTCTCCTTCACCTATCTATCGCCTTACGGCCGACGCGTCTTTTTCGTGGCACGAAGAAGCCACTTCCGATGATGACGACGCTCGTTCAACCTTCGGACCGCTTCGCGGCTTCCGCCGCTGGGCGTTGACCTCCTCGATATGGTTGACGCGCTAAGCGCGCTGCTGCGCCTCGGACCGTCGTGGACAAACTTGTCCGTACTCAGCTGCGAGCCTTTTCCTGCTTCGTGGTCAAGCAACCTTATACGTGGGTGCCAAGCCCGACCGGCTCTCGTCCCCACCGTCTCTCAGCGAGGCGATGCAACTCGTAAACCCGCCACCGTATTGTTGCTTGGCGACGCGCGACGCCTCGCACGGCGTCATCTCACACTTCTGCAGTATGCTCGCGATATCCCGAGAGGAGCTCGGCCTCGATGCGCGCGTGGCGTTCTGTCCGGCGCACGGGTCTCCTCGATCACCGTGCTGCTGCGCAGGAACGGCGGCGCCGAAGGCCTCGTTGTGTATCTACTACTCGTTGGCCCGCGATCGCTCCGTTGGAATTGACTACTACTGTTGCCTCGAGCGCGCTTGCGCCGTCCTCAACTTTGTCGCCGCGGCACTCGGCGGCGCCGACCCGCAACGACCCCAGCCGCTGCGGCCCTCCTGCGCCGTTTTCGACTACGCCCGCTGTCAGATCCGCCTCGCGCGCGGACTAACCCGGCACGGCGATTCGCTCGGCCGCCGCGTAACGCCGGATTCTTCGTCGTCGCTCCTGCTGTCCAGATTTCAAGGCAACCTCGCCCGACGTAGCGTCGCGCGCGACACTTCTCGCTGCGCTCTCAAAACTGACTTTGATATGCTCGCCTGGGGCTTGTTCTGTACCGCCCTTGGAATATCTGTTGATTGGCGCGCGAGTCCACGACGAATACCTCGACCGCGTTGCCACCATCAAGCCCTCAGGTCGTCGAGCTGCAGCGGCTAGGTAGCTGCGGCGCCGTTTCTGGCCTCGTCGTGCCTTTGGTGCCTTCGGTGACGCCCCCAGCGCGCCGTGCTACGAACTCCCCAAAAACCGGCGTCTTGGCCAAAAATTTCAAGGCGTAGGCTCTCCTCCAAGTTCGCCACCGCGAGTGGGGGATCGCCAACACATTGGGCCGGGCGCGGTGTGCCCTCTCTTCAGCCTCGGGCAGCCGCGCCCAGCAGGACGTCACCCCTGGTCGCACGTCGAAGCTGATTATGAAGCTGCTCGCCTCGAGGGTTGCGCAAATTCCCGAGGTCCTGGCCTCGGTCGCCGGAGCGGGCGAGCGATGGAAATCCTGTCCTACCGCTCCGTTCGCGACCTGCGCTCCGAGATGGGCGTCCTTGGCGAGATCGCCCTCGCGCTGGGCTACGGCGACGACGTAGGTGTGAGCGTCTCACTTACCCCTTTTTTCTCCTTTTCTTTCTTTTCCAGCACCTGTGTGAGGACCTCACTTCCCCCTTTTTCCTTTTCTTTCTTTTCCAGCACCTGTGTGAGGAAGCTATGACACTTACCCCTGCACCACGTATCCAGTAGTATCCCTACGTCATTCTCTTAGTAACGCCCCATTCCAGTTGTCACATGGTAGCTGGTGTTCGTTTCGATCGAACGACCTCTGGGTTATGGTGCTCGCTCGCTCGACGGCAAAGATTCATCGCGTCGTCGAACGCGGCGGCGACGAGACGGAGTCTCCGACCAGAGCGCGGCCGGCGAGGCCAAGGCGATCGCCAGCCTGTTCGGCGACCCGAGTCAGAGATTGCTCCAGGTCTTTCGTTCGTCAAATTCGTCAGAATCGTTGCGACGGTCCTCGAGCGCATCCTTCGGAATCTATAGTCCGCGACTGGTCCTTCGCCACCCCTGTTCCTCGAGGTCTGGATCGGCGAAGCTGTCCGTCGACGATCCGCGATCGCGGGCCGTTCGGACCGACCGACGCCAATGATCCAGAGACCGGCCTTGTTCAAGATGACCGTCGTCTCTCTCGTAAGAACGGGACTTTGACCGCGCCTTTGCGCTCGAGCGCCAGGTCGAAGGACGAGTTGATGGAGGACGCCTCGCCGCGCTCAGCGACGACGTACGAGGATTGACAAAGGCGGTTTGTCGTAGTCGGCAGAACCACGCGGACCGGGAGGCGGCGATAATGGAGCACCATCGCCGCGTCCGTCGTCGAGAAGGCCCTCTTCTGAGCGCCAGGTGAAAGCCCTGGAGGCCATGAAAGTCAAAGCTGTCGTCGTCGACGAGCGTGCTCTCTTCGGAAGGTTGGACCCGGACGCAGCAGCTCCCGAGCGACTCTGTAGAACGTCCTCCTCGAGGCGAACATCGAGAGCCTCGTCGTTCGCTGGTACCCCCCGGGTCAAGGACCCGAGAATCGGCACCGGTTCTTTGGTTTTGGGTCAAGCGTCGAGGTTCGGTTCTCTCGGGGGAGTTGTCCCGGTTGCTACTGGATCACCATCGAGGCGGTATCCGAGGACGGTCGCGGGCTGCTACAGGGGCTGGATCTTCGTTTCCTACGGTGACGGTTCGAATCAGCGCCGCGCCACCTTCTTCAACGGCCCCAAGCCGGGAAGCCGGCGCTTCGTGAATATGTATTTTATATATCCTCGCACCTATTCGCCTCCCGGGCGGGCCGGTTGGCAGCCGGAACGTTCGCAGTGGGACGGGGTATGGCCGGGGGGCGAAGACGGAAAGTTATCGACGAGTTGGTTGTCAGTCACATCGCGGTCTCCTCGTCGCATGGCGACAAGATTGATGGTCACTCTCCGCCGACCGACCTTTTTTTTCGGCGCTCCTCGTCTACAGGCCCGTGATTCCGGACTGGCTCCTGTCGGTCCGGCCTGGCTCCCATGCTCGGGAGAGGTCTGAAGTTAGTTAGTTAGTTTAGGGTAAGGATCAGGTAGGCCCGCGAGCCGGCCATTGATCCTCGAAGCCGTCTACGGCGACCTCGCAGACTATTTCCACGACCCGCGGCGGCTCTTTCAGCGCGACATTCTCACGCCCCGTCGAAACGATGTTGTCGATGCTGACAACCCGCGCATGACCGCGGCCTTTTT
Source organism: Chrysophaeum taylorii (assembly GCA_029834535.1). Taxonomy (NCBI): domain Eukaryota; class Pelagophyceae; order Pelagomonadales; family Pelagomonadaceae; genus Chrysophaeum; species Chrysophaeum taylorii. The sequence goes on along the minus strand of JAQMWT010000540.1, from coordinate 8,203 downwards.
TCCCGGAGACGAGGCGTCGGAGTTCTTTTCGGCCGACTAGGTTGGGTCGGAAGACGACGCCTCGCTCTTAACAGTCGAGTTTTCAACTCCCTGACAACCAACGGCATGCTGACTTTGATCGCGAGCTTAAAGTCTTCGCAACCTCGACCCGTCGCACGGCCACTGCAACGGTAGCAGATACATGATCGATCGTGTCGTTGTCACCGAGGCTCCTCCAACCTGTATCCCTTAAGGCCCGCCGACACCAAACGATCACCAAGATCCAGGGCCAGACGCCCCGCGAGGTCGGCGTCCTCTCGCCCAAGCCCGTCTTCTGTCACGTCCAGCTCTACGTGGCTCTCTGTCGATCGGCAACCCCGAGGATATGCTCTTCTGAGTCGACGACTCCACCCTACCCCACACGTGCTGCGCAATACCGATAAGCCCCCTCCCGGCGTCAACACGCGCACTGTAGCTGAACTTACTGGGACCAGGTGAACTTACTGGGTCTAGACGTTGGGACTAGGTGAACTGAGTGACCAGGTGAACTTACTGGGACCAGGTGAGCCTACTGGAGTTTTAAGAGTGAAAGCAAAGGCTAGCGGCGTGTACGGATCAAAGCAGCTTAGATTGGCGGAGGTGAGAGCGACGAGCTCGAAGGAGAGTGGGGTGAGTGGGTGTGAGCACGAGTAGGGTCGGATAAGAAAGTTCGTACGAGCCGTTAACTATGTTTCAGTTTGTACTAAGACATACTCAACGGATCGCTGAGCTACGTTCATTTGTACTCAAGCAGTATGTGCCGCCACGCCGCGAGATCGTCGCGATGGAACTAGTCCCCATAGTGAAGGCGGCATCCTTTCGTCCCCTCACGCAAAAAAAGGGAAAAGCCCACGCGTTGTAGGACCCGTCGTTGCGGCGCGGGCTAGTCTCGTTTTCTTATCCGACCCTAATAATTGTCCAAATAATTGAAGGCGGCATCCTTTCGTCCCCTCACGCAAAAAAAGGAAAAAGCCCACGCGTTGTAGGACCCGTCGTTGCGGCGCGGGGTAGTCTCGTTTTCTTATCCGACCCTAATAATTGTCCGAGAAACCTACATTTGGGATTTTACAGCATTGTAGGCTGAACGTCAATTTAGTCAAACGCGGCATATATTGTTAGATTTAGGCGGAGGGTTGGGGGGAGTGTTAGGGGATACTGTGAATGACGTCATCCATTCTCGGACCCTCACGAGTGGGCTGCCGAACTTACTGGGGTTAGAGATTGGGACTAGGTGAACGCTGTACGGCGACCCAAAGTCGTTCGACGACACGAACCTCTCGGACATCGAGCTCGGGCGCGGCCGCTTCATACCGGTCGTCGACCAGTTTAAGTACCTCGGCTCGGTCCTCTCGCGCGACTGCCGCGACGACTCAGACGTCGACGCGCGGATCAAGAAGGCGTCTCAGGCCTTCGGTGCCTTGCGGGACTGCATCTTCGCCTCGAAGTCCGTCTCTGCTCGCGCCAAGCGCCTCGTCTATGTCTCACTCGTCCTGGCCATCCTCCTTCACGGTGCGGAATCGTGGTGCCTCACCGAGGTCCTGTTCCGCCGGCTGCGGTGTTTCCACGCGCAGTGCGCCCGCGTCATGTGTCGTGTGACCCGGAAACACACCTGGTCCCACCACATCTCAACGGAGATCCTGCGGCGGCGCCTCGGCCTCGAGTCCATCGACGTCTACGTCACGCGCCGCCAGCTCCGCTGGGCCGGTCACGTCGCCCGCATGCCCTTCTCCCGACTCCCTCGCAAGATGCTCTCGTCTTGGGTCCGCTCCAAGCGCCCACCGGGGGCTCCGCAGATGACGTACGGGAGGTCGCTCGCCAAGGCACTCCGGAAATGCGACATCACCTTCAACTCGTGGCACGACCTCGCACAAGACCGCGCGCAGTGGCGGTCCGCCATCCACGCACTTTCATCTCTCGCCTCTACCCCAACTGTGTGATTTTTGCTCTGTGATCCTGGACCGGCTACTGCCGGCCCAGCCTGGCTCCCATGCCCGGGAGAGGTCCGAAGTTAGTTAGAACATGCGACGCTGGGACCAAAAGTAATCGACGTCGGTGGGGAGACATCGAGCCGCGTGACGCCGCGGGAGACCTGGACCGAGAGCGAAGGCCAAACACGGAATGGATGACTCGCGGGGGCTGATGGCGAGCTGACAATGAGAAAAATAGCGAAGATGGTGGAAAGGAGCAGGAGACGCCGGAAGCACGAGAAAGCCAGTCCCCGACTGCCCGAAGCCATGGTGGCGGGACTTGCGTCAGCTATGACAACCCGTGTCGACGTGCTCGCGTCTGTTTGTCCCCCGATTTACGGTAAGTATCAGGTAGGCCCGCGAGGCAGGCATTGATCCTCGAAGCCGTCTACGGCGACCTCGCAGACTATTTCCACGACCCGCGGCGGCTCTTTCAGCGCGACATTCTCACGCCCCGTCGAAACGATGTTGTCGATGCTGACAACCCGCGCATGACCGCGGCCTTTTTTTCCCGGAGACGAGGCGTCGGAGTTCTTTTCGGCAGACTAGGTTGGGTCGGATGACGACGCCTCGCTCTTTACAGTCGAGTTTTCGACTCCCTGACAACCAACGGCATGCTGACTTTGATCGCGAGCTTAACGTCTTCGCAACCTCGACCCGTCGCACGGCCACTGCAACGGTACCAGATACATGATCGATCGTGTCGTGTCACCGAGGCTCCTCCAACCTGTATCCCTCAAGCCCCACCGACGCCAAACGATCAACAAGAGCCAGAGGCAGACGCCCCGCAATGTCGGCGTCCTCTTGCCCAAGCCCGTCTTCTGCCACGTCCAGCTCTACGTGGGTCTCTGTCGATTGGCAACCCGGAGGATATGCTCTTCTGAGTCGACGACTCCACCCTACCCCACACGTGCTGCGCAATACCTATAAGCCCCCTCCCGGCGTCTACACGCGCAATATAGGTTAACTTGCTGGGCCAGGTGAACTTACTGGGGTTTGAGATTGGGACTAGGTGAACTGAGTGACCAGGTGAACTTTCTGGGACCAGGTGAACTTACTGGGGGTTTTAGAGTAAACTCAAAGGTTGGCGGCGCGTGCGGATCAAAGCAGCTTAGATTGGCGAAGGCGAGAGCGACGAGCTCAAAGGAGTGGGTGTGAGCTAGGTGAACTTACTGACCAGGTGAACTTATATGAAACTTACTGGACCAGGTGAACTTACTGGGGTTAGAGATTTGGACTAGGTGAACTTACTGACCAGTGTGAACTTATATGAAACTTACTAGGATTAGGTGAACTTACTGGGGTTAGAGATTGGGACTAGGTGAACTTACTGGCCTGCACTTGTCGACCTTTAAAGACCGGCTTTTTAGGTTCGGTAGACGAGATGCGCTCCCTCCTCAGCGCGACCACAACGCTCGTCGTTGTTCGAGGCTTTGTGAAGCAGGACTTCAAGCTGCCGTCGACGTCCGCGCCAGTGGCTCGATCGGCCCCAAAACGCGCGGCTGTCGACTTGGATGTCGCTACACTAGGCGCAACAACTGTGATTAGCACCATAGGTGCTGGTTTCGCCGCTTACAAGGAGCTCAAGAACGATCTCAAGCAAGGTCTCGACAAGGTCGACAACCGTCTCGACAAGATCGACAACCGTCTCGACAAGGTCGAGAACGAAATCAACATGATGAAGCTCGGGCTCGTCCAGTTGGGCGCGAGCCCGACTGTGTTTGGAGCTGCCGACTACACAGCCGCGTCCTCGGGCTCTTCAGTTCCACCGATTCCATCGGCCACCAGTAATGGGCAGCGCACTCCCTCCTCCGACCCCACTGGGACACCCCCGGAGACCTTGCCAGTTGCCTCTGACGTCAACCCCCAGAACATCGTGGCCCTCCTCGAACACATCAACGCCTCCATGAGCGCCATGGACGCGCGCTTGTCGAAACTCGAGGGCTCGTCGACTTCGACAGCGGCGGGGCCCTAATAATTCAATCATTAATCCTAACTACTATTAGTACTAATCGACAGATGTTTGTCTGTTTGTCTGTTTGTTTGTCTGTCTTTAAATGTCGACTGCTAAGAGGGGGGGGGGGGGGGGGGGGGTTTGTTTGTTTGTCTGTCTTTAAATGTCGACTGCTAAGAGGGGGGGGTGTGTGTGGGGAGCATGAAGGATGTGGGTGGGTTTGTGGGGTATGAGGGATGTGCCTGACGGGCGGAGATAAGTACGCGGGACCTAGTCGGGGTCATCGCCGAGGCGTGGGGCAGGCGAAGAGAGGACGGGCCCCGCCCGTAGGTCGTACGCATGCTGCCGCCGGACGTATGTGCGACGAAGGGTGACGTCCTGCTTGGATCGGGCGGCCTGGGCGGGGTTCCCCGAGGCGGCGACATGGGTGAGGGCGGTGAGGGCACAGCGAGCCCGGCCTAATGCGTTGGCGATCCCCCACTCACGGTAGATGCGGCGAGTTTGTTTGTCTGTCTTTAAATGTCGACTGCTAAGAGGGGGGGGTGTGGGTGGGGAGCATGAAGGATGTGGGTGGGTTTGTGGGGTATGAGGGATGTGCCTGACGGGCGGAGATAAGTACGCGGGACCTAGTCGGGGTCATCGCCGAGGCGTGGGGCAGGCGAAGAGAGGACGGGCCCCGCCCGTAGGTCGTACGCATGCTGCCGCCGGACGTATGTGCGACGAAGGGTGACGTCCTGCTGGGATCGGGCGGCCTGGGCGGGGTTCCCCGAGGCGGCGACATGGGTGAGGGCGGTGAGGGCACAGCGAGCCCGGCCTAATGCGTTGGCGATCCCCCACTCACGGTAGATGCGGCGAGTTTGTTTGTCTGTCTTTAAATGTCGACTGCTAAGAGGGGGGGGTGTGGGTGGGGAGCATGAAGGATGTGGGTGGGTTTGTGGGGTATGAGGGATGTGCCTGACGGGCGGAGATAAGTACGCGCGGGACCTAGTCGGGGTCATCGCCGAGGCGTGGGGCAGGCGAAGAGAGGACGGGCCCCGCCCGTAGGTCGTACGCATGCTGCCGCCGGACGTATGTGCGACGAAGGGTGACGTCCTGCTGGGATCGGGCGGCCTGGGCGGGGTTCCCGAGGCGGCGACATGGGTGAGGGCGGTGAGGGCACAGCGAGCCCGGCCTAATGCGTTGGCGATCCCCCACTCACGGTAGATGCGGCGAGTTTGGGCCGCCTTTGCCTCTGTGAAGTTGGCGCAGCCGCTTGTCACCCAGGTTCGCGCAGCGATGCGCTCTGCGCATGTTTGGGCGAGAGCGTGGCACGCCGCGCTGGCCTCACCGAAGGCACCAAAGACGAGGCCGGCGACGGTGCCGTAGCTACGTAGCCGCTGTTCGACAGGGCCCAAGAAGCCAGGCGGTGGTGCTGTACCCGGCTGGGGGATGATGGCGTCGATGCCGCGGGCGTGAGCGAGGTATTCGGAGTGGACTTGCGCTGCGCGCCGATCGACAGGCGACGGGTGGGAGGGATGGAGGGCGTGGGCGGTGTACAACGAACCCCAAGCGAGGGTTTTGATGTCGTAGAGTTGCTCCTTGTTGTCGAGCGTGGTGAGGATGTCTGGGACGACTTGACGTCGGGCGAGATTGCCTCGGTACCGGCCGTAGAGGCGCGTGCGAATGGTAGGGGCGACGACGTCAGCAAAGATGCCGAAAACCTCGGACAGGGCTGGGATGCCGGCCTCTTTGACGCTGCCGTGGACGCAGTCGAGCTGGCCGTCATGCCAGGTGGTCCGCGCTCCTCCGCGGTTGACAAGGTTGGCCTGCGTGAGAAGCACCTTGCCGTGAGCGTCGAGAACGACGTCAGTGCCCAGAATGCGAGTGCCCACGAGGCCCAAACAAGCTGGAGAGGGGTAGCCAAAGTACTGGGCACACATCTCAGCCCAGCAGCGGTTGGGGATTTGAAGGCCAGAGCTGGGCCACGAGCTGATGAACGTGGTCGAGAAGCGATCCCATGAGGACGCCGCTACTCGAAGTGCTTCGGTGATGGGAAGGGTGGCCGCAAGGCGTTGGAGTGCAGTTGTCCCTCGATTTAGGGTAAGGATCAGGTAGGCGCGAGAGTAAGGATCAGGTAGGCGCGAGAGCCAGACAGTGATCCTCCAAGCCGTCTACGGCGACCTCGCAGACTATTTCCACGACCCGCGGCGGCTCTTTCAGCGCGCCATTCTCACGCCCCGTCGAAACGATGTTGTCGATGCTGACAACGCGCGCATGACCGCGGCCTTTTTTCCCGGAGACGAGGCGTCGGAGTTCTTTTCGGCAGACTAGGTTGGGTCGGAAGACGACGCCTCGCTCTTTACAGTCGAGTTTTCAACTCCCTGACAACCAACGGCATGCTGACTTTGATCGCGAGCTTAAAGTCTTCGCAACCTCGACCCGTCGCACGGCCACTGCAACGGTACCAGATACATGATCGATCGTGTCGTTGTCACCGAGGCTCCTCCAACCTGTATCCCTTAAGGCCCGCCGACGCCAAACGATCACCAAGAGCCAGGGCCAGACGCCCCGCGAGGTCGGCGTCCTCTTGCCCAAGCCCGTCTTCTGCCACGTCCAGCTCTACGTGGCTCTCTGTCGATCGGCAACCCCGAGGATATGCTCTTCTGAGTCGACGACTCCACCCTACCCCACACGTGCTGCGCAATACCGATAAGCCCCCTCCCGGCGTCTACACGCGCACTGTAGGTGAACTTACTGGGACCAGGTGAACTTACTGGAACCAGGTGAACTTACGGAGGTTAGAGATTGGGACTAGGTGAAATTAGTGACCAGGCGAACTTACTGAGACCAAGTGAACTTACTGGGGTTTTTAGAGTAAACTCAAAGGTTAGCGGCGTGTGCGGATCAAAGCAGCTTAGATTGGCGGGGGTGACGGCGACGAGTTCAAAGGAGAGTGGATGTGAGCACGAGTGGGTTTACGCCGAATTTACTGGGGTTAGAGATTGGGACTAGGTGAACTTAACGGGGACTAGGTGAACTTACTGGCCTGCACTTGTCCTAACTACTAATCGACAGATGTTTGTTTGTTTGTTTGTTTGTTGTTTGTCTGTCTTTAAATGTCGACTGCTAAGACGGGGGGGTGTGTGTGGGGAGCATGAAGGATGTGGGTGGGTTTGTGGGGTATGAGGGATGTGCCTGACGGGCGGAGATAAGTACGCGGGACCTAGTCGGGGTCATCGCCGAGGCGTGGGGCAGGCGAAGAGAGGACGGGCCCCGCCCGTAGGTCGTACGCATGCTGCCGCCGGACGTATGTGCGACGAAGGGTGACGTCCTGCTGGGATCGGGCGGCCTGGGCGGGGTTCCCCGAGGCGGCGACATGGGTGAGGGCGGTGAGGGCACAGCGAGCCCGGCCTAATGCGTTGGCGATCCCCCACTCACGGTAGATGCGGCGAGTTTGGGCCGCCTTTGCCTCTGTGAAGTTGGCGCAGCCGCTTGTTTGTCTGTCCCTCGATTTAGGGTAAGGATCAGGTAGGCGCGAGAGTAAGGATCAGGTAGGCGCGAGAGCCAGACAGTGATCCTCCAAGCCGTCTACGGCGACCTCGCAGACTATTTCCACGACCCGCGGCGGCTCTTTCAGCGCGCCATTCTCACGCCCCGTCGAAACGATGTTGTCGATACTGACAACGCGCGCATGACCGCGGCCTTTTTTTCCCAAAGACGTTGCGTCGGAGTTCTTTTCGGCTGACTAGGCTGGGTCGGAAGACGACGCCTCGCTCTTTACAGTAGAGTTTTCAACTCCCTGACAACCAACGGGATGCTGACTTTGAGCGCGAGCTTAAGGTCTTCGAAACCTCGACCCGTCGCACGGCCACTGCAACGGTACCAGATACATGATCGATCGTGTCGTTGTCACCGAGGCTCCTCCAACCTGTATCGCTTAAGGCCCGCCTACGCCAAACGATCAACAAGAGCCAGGGCCAGACGCCCCGCGAGGTCGGCGTCCTCTTTCCCAAGCCCGTCTTCTGCCACGTCCAGCTCTACGTGGCTCTCTGTCGATCGGCATCCCCGAGGATATACTCATCTGGGTCGACGACTCCACCGTACCCCACACGTGCTGCGCAATACCGATAAGCCCCCTCCCGGCGTCTACACGCGCACTATAGGTGAACTTGCTGGGACCACGTGATTTTACTGGGGTTTGAGATTGGGACTAGGTGAACTGAGTGACCAGGTGAAACTGGGCGGGACCAGGTGAACATACTGGGGTTTTTAGAGTAAAGGGTTT
>JAQMWT010000539.1:0-34185 GCA_029834535.1 Chrysophaeum taylorii | reverse complement strand
CTCCTGTCTCATTCATAGCTGATGCACCCCATCCAATGGACCAATCCTAAGATATGTCCCGCTCGCAGAAGCACCACCACAGGACACAAGGTACATCTGAAGACACAGGTAAAGCGCACCACGATCATGCGCACAAGCCATTGCGCCTATCCGATCACGACGAGACGAAGCTACAGCTTTGCTTGACCCCTTCGCCTCTGGAAGACAAAGGCCGCCTCTCAGCCCCCCAGGCACCTGACCCTTCCCTGTCGCTGCAATCCGCATTTGCACAGAGATCTCTTGCCTCCTGCACGACCGCAGATCAGGCACAAGCCAATGTCAGCACACTCTGCAGAGTTATGCGCACCAGCTGGAATCTTACCAGCACGGCTACCTCAGCCAGTCAGGTCACTGCACCACCTCGGTCTCCCTGACACCAGGTCGACGTATCGCTCATTCGCGACCACCCCAAGTCATCTAATGGACGACTATGATCTCGAGCATGAACTCATTGCAACGCTTGAGTCATACCCAAGAAGGAATCCTACTTTGGAGTCACCTCAACCAATCCCACAGGAACTTTGGCCACCAGACGCCACCCGTGTGCTCGTGGTTTCTCCATTGGTTTCCTCCAAAGCATTTGACTGCAGCAGAGACAAAACGAAACCTCCCCATGCGACTATAACCGCATTCTCGTTTGGGACACAAGCATTTACTTCATGTCATTTGTTTACGCCCATAAGTACCGCGACACACGGCAACCAAGATAGAAGTGGACTGCGTTCCACCCCCATCTCTGAGCGCCACCCCCGACATGCTGCTCCCGGCACTACTAGCCAGTCCCACCACGTCTGATTCAGCTCCCATCGCTTTGTATTACGCCATATGTCATATTCCGACTACAGCTCAGACACCGCACAGGCTCCTATGCACTCGCGACGGCACGCTCACCGCCCCTCTCGGTTTAGACTACGAACATTGCGCCATACCCATGGTACACTCACAGTCAACTGAGACGCACTCTCGCTTGTCGCACAGTACGATGCCCGAACACCTTTTGATTCAAGATACGCAGAACACTGTCGTCTCAGCCACCGCTGAAGCGCCTCCTCCGACCGCCGCCCGGCTCTGTGCTCGTTTCGCAATCATGGTCTCTCGGTCTCACCGGCAATTCGAAGATTTCACCCAATTTGAATTACGAGGGCGCATCAGTTTTCCACCGACGACAAGATTCGTTTCGATTCGTATCAGTCATGCCTCCTATGGCTACTCTGGCTACATCGGAATTCACTTCAAGGCACGTACCGAAGTCCCTCTTCCTAAGAACCTCCGTCACACGCCAAGACCTGATGTGTATTCGTCGTTCCTTCTCACTTCGACGCGACTCCCGACGACCCAATCCCCGACGATTTGTGATGGCACTAAGTTCCGTCATCAATGCAATTCAGAGCCACCCACGCTCTTCCGTCAGTCTCTCGCAGGTCACACCTCTCAAATTTCACAGCATTCCACCCTCGCTCGATTTTATCCAGCATGCTGCCATATGCAAACGAAGTTCAGTCTCGCCAAAGCCACACGTCGCAGTTATCGCTAGTTTCGCGCAATAAATGCCCGCCACCAAATGATAGCCGCACGCAGAGTCCTTTACTCATCTCTCTTCGCGTCCCTCCCAGCACTATGCTTGACGTTGAAGCTCTGCACCAACTATGGTTCGGTTACAACACAACTTCACGCGAAATCCTCGTCCAGTTCTGATCATATCTCGCATCTGTCGACATTGTTATCGGAATCATGCTTCGGACACAGCTCAGACAGCACTAGCGTATTACGCTCTTATGGCGCACTCGGTTCGCTCCTCTCCGTTCGCACTGCAGGTTCCATATTGCAGAACGCTGAGCCCAACAGCCGCCATTGCGTTTCGCACCTAACCGTCGCTTTCCGTAGCACCCGCGAGGATAACTCCCAATCTCCACAGGTTGGACACGCGCTCTGCCCTAAGCATTCCACCGCATCTCACTGCCGCACACCGCTAGCCCCACCCAGTTGTGTTACGAATCAAGGGAAGTTAACTGCCATGACTATTCACTTCTTCATTCCCACACACTCGCTGCTAGCCACAGTCTCACATGACTCATTGCCGGACAGTTCTCGCATTATGGACAGGACATCACATCATGTTCATTCTTCGGACATCCCCCGTCCACAGATCAATCCTCTCTTGAAGCATACGCTCCCTACACGTTGTAAACTGTGCAGCTCTCGCATATCGACAACACCCTTCTGTCGAATGCCTCCCCTTTCAGTCACTGCACGATTCACCAGGGATGCACCACGCTCCCTCGCGCTTGTACATCAAGGGAAGTTTGATTCTGGTGAAAACGTTTCGTTTGATTCTGATGAAAACGACTCCGGACATGAAATGAAATGGATTAGTCGATTGTCACAGTTCAGGATCACTTTGCAACATAGAACACGAAAGATGCGACTTTGACCATACCTTCGAAGTCAACTCTCCCCCTGGCACGGACACTATCTTCAAGCAGTCCATCGCCTTCAGGCATTTTCTTCTGTTGTCCGACCCTTCTGCATTTTCTGCACAGGGCACCGACTCGTCAGCACAGGACACACGCCTGTATCCACCATCATACGCGATACACTCGCAAACCTCAGTCTCCGCCCAATCATCTTTCGATAATAGCCACTGGCGACTTACACGAGACTACGAACCCCAACCTACAGCAAATTTAGAATTTTCATACTTATGGCCAACCCCAGACAACTTTATAAAGATATCACCATCGCACTACGATTACACCCACATCATTTTACACGCTCATAGCCTAGCTTCAGCTGTCCCACGCTACACTCAGGACGACAGCTCTGACACGTATGTGACAGGCAATTCTGGTTCTCTCATCTTCCAGAAACAGCTCCGCCTTACTCGCTCTCATTACGACGATTACCTTGCCATGTCGAAACCGATTTGGTTAAATGGTCATATCTCTTCATGGGATCACGCTGGCGCTCCGTCATGTCGCCAAATCTTTACTAGCCCAACATTAGCCACAATAGAATCTCATCCCTACGGCCACTCTCATTATTCGCCTTCCGATCAACCATTGGTCTGCTGCACAATCCCCGACTGCCTGACCCATGATCCCTCCTGTTACTATTCGTTAGATCACCTGCTCTACTCAAATGCTTCCCCAGACACTTAGGATTTATCCACCGGCACACACCGTCCCCTATATCATGAGCCACCGAGCAAGATGACGATCTGCTCTCTCGCACAACATTCGCCATACTTCATCGTTAACCTACTTAGCATCTTCCTCCTCTTTTCTTCTTACTCACGATCGATGCTTTTTCCTTTCTTTGATCATCCGCTCTTCCTCCTTTCTCACTTCACACACTACCTGCGATTCGTTTTTCTCTATCTCTTTCGTACACTTCGCACACTTTCCTTCAACGCCTCCTCATGACTCGACACCCATTTGTCCTTGGCCAGACATTTGTTTTGTTTGTCCCAGATTTCGCTCATCACCGAGTTCAATCTGCGAGGGCGCAGAGATAGAAAATTCCATTTAGGGTTAGGAACCCCCCCCCCCCCCCCCCACCCCCCTTAACCACACTTTCACACCTACAACCACTATATAGCTGTGTCGCACACCGTGCTGCTCTTTGTGTCGTTAGAGGACAGGACGAAAGGCAGCACTACCACTGCCATAATTCTATACCAGAGGCGCAGTGATTTTTACTGTTCTCTATTTGCTGTCCTCCTTCGCGTTTTCTTTGCACATCAGCAGTAGACCCTTTGCGGGATAGCGGTGGGGTTTTTAGCAGGGTAGCCAAAAGATTCGGTCGAGGCACGGGGCAGCACCCCGTGGTTGAGGATCTTTGTTGAATAAAAGATCGCGCGAAACTTAAACCCTTGTCCCAAAGATCGCGTGTGGAGAAGCGTTCAAAACAAAAACGAAAGGATGTTCTCCAAGGTCGTCGTCGCGCTCTGCCTCACCTCGGCTGGTGCCTTCGCCCCCGTGGCCTCCCACGCAGCCCCCAAGACCGTCGTCAAGGCCTTCGAGACCGAGCTCGGCGTCCAGCCCCCGCTTGGCTTCTTTGACCCTCTCGGCCTCCTCGCCGATGCCGACCAGGAGAAATTCGAGCGCCTCCGCTACGTCGAGATCAAGCATGGCCGCATCTCGATGCTTGCCGTCCTCGGCCAGATCGTGACCAAGGCGGGGATCTTCCTCCCGGGCACCATCGACTACTCGGGCACCAAGTTCTCCGACGTCCCGACGGGCTTCGGTGCCTTCTCCGCGATCCAACCGGCAGGCATCGCCCAGATCGTCGCCTTCGTCGGGTTCCTCGAGCTCTTCGTGATGAAGGACTCGGCCAACGGCGCCGCTCCCGGCGAGTTCCCGGGCGACTTCCGCAACGGCGCGCTGGACTTTGGGTGGGACTCGTTCTCGGCCGAGGAGAAGCTGAGCAAACGTGCGATCGAGCTCAACAACGGCCGCGCTGCCATGATGGGCATCCTCGCGCTCATGGTCCACGAGGAGCTCGGTGTTTCCCTCTGGCCGGGCGGCATCTAAGTGCAATCCCAGCATCGCTGCGGCCGCGACGGCCGCTTCTTTTTGCTTGCGCGTAGACCCAAGAGTATAATTAATGTGAACCGAGGTTTCTAATAATAATGTGGCTCATCTAACTGGCCGCCCTTCGTCAAGGGTAGTTCGATTAAGTCGGATTTCCTCTGTCGAACAGGAATGTCATTCGCGAGGATGAGCACGACGTACGCGGTAATACAAGCTCAACGCGCGAGGAGCTTCGGCGCACGAGAGAGCGAGAAAATGGCATTCCGGCATGCTGCGCGGGGGGTCAAAGACAAGCGTGATCGGCAGTCGCTTCGATTCTACTATTCTATGCATGAAACTGCGGTATGGAACGCAGCGCGGCAATCAGCTTAGCGCTTTCTTGTTTCTTCTTTGCCGTCCTCCTTGGCGCGTTCTTGCACGTCGACAGTGGACTCGAGACGAGATAGCGGTAGGCCCTATATCAGGGTAGCCAAAAGATTCGGTTGAGGATCTCTTTTTTTGAATTTTTCTAAAAACTAATACAAGTGTACAAGATCGCGCGAAGCTTAAACCCTTGCCCCAAAGATCACGCGTGGAGAAGCGTTCAAAACACAAACGAAAGGATGTTCTCCAAGGTCGTCGTCGCGCTCTGCCTCACCTCGGCTGGTGCCTTCGCCCCCGTGGCCTCCCACGCAGCCCCCAAGACCGTCGTCAAGGCCTTCGAGACCGAGCTCGGCGTCCAGCCCCCGCTTGGCTTCTTTGACCCTCTCGGCCTCCTCGCCGATGCCGACCAGGAGAAATTCGAGCGCCTCCGCTATGTCGAGATCAAGCATGGCCGCATCTCGATGCTTGCCGTCCTCGGCCAGATCGTGACCAAGGCGGGGATCTTCCTCCCGGGCACCATCGACTACTCGGGCACCAAGTTCTCCGACGTCCCGACGGGCTTTGGTGCCTTCTCCGCGATCCAACCGGCAGGCATCGCCCAGATCGTCGCCTTCGTCGGGTTCCTCGAGCTCTTCGTGATGAAGGACTCGGCCAACGGCGCCGCTCCCGGCGAGTTCCCGGGCGACTTCCGCAACGGCGCGCTGGACTTTGGGTGGGACTCGTTCTCGGCCGAGGAAAAGCTGAGCAAACGTGCGATCGAGCTCAACAACGGCCGCGCTGCCATGATGGGCATCCTCGCGCTCATGGTCCACGAGGAGCTCGGCGTTTCCCTCTGGCCGGGCGGCATCTAAGTGCAATCCCAGTATCGCTGCGGCCGCGACGGCCGCTTCTTTTTGCTTGCGCGTAGACCCAAGAGTATAATTAATGTGAACCGAGGTTTCTAATAATAATGTGGCTCATATAACTGGCCGCCCTTCGTCAAGGGTAGTTCGATTAAGTCGGATTTCCTCTGTCGAACAGGAATGTCATTCGCGAGGATGAGCACGACGTACGCGGTAATACAAGCTCAACACGCGAGCAGCTTCGGCGCACGAGAGAGCGAGAAAATGGCATTCCGGCATGCTGCGCGGGGGGTCAAAGACAAGCGTGATCGGCAGTCGCTTCGATTCTACTATTCTATGCATGAAACTACGGTGTGGAACACCGTGCGCCAATCAGCTTTGCGCTTTCTTGCTTCTTCTTTGCCGTCCTCCTTGGCACGTTCTTGCACATCGACAGTGAACCCTAGGCGAGATTGCGGTAGGCCCTATAGCAGGGTAGCCAAAAGATTCGGTTGAGGATCTCTTTTTTTGAATTTTTCTAAAAACTAGTACAAGTGTACAAGATCGCGCGAAGCTTAAACCCTTGCCCCAAAGATCGCGTGTGGAGAAGCGTTCAAAACACAAACGAAAGGATGTTCTCCAAGGTCGTCGTCGCGCTCTGCCTCACCTCGGCTGGTGCCTTCGCCCCCGTGGCCTCCCACGCAGCCCCCAAGACCGTCGTCAAGGCCTTCGAGACCGAGCTCGGCGTCCAGCCCCCGCTTGGCTTCTTTGACCCTCTCGGCCTCCTCGCCGATGCCGACCAGGAGAAATTCGAGCGCCTCCGCTACGTCGAGATCAAGCATGGCCGCATCTCGATGCTTGCCGTCCTCGGCCAGATCGTGACCAAGGCGGGGATCTTCCTCCCGGGCACCATCGACTACTCGGGCACCAAGTTCTCCGACGTCCCGACGGGCTTTGGTGCCTTCTCCGCGATCCAACCGGCAGGCATCGCCCAGATCGTCGCCTTCGTCGGGTTCCTCGAGCTCTTCGTGATGAAGGACTCGGCCAACGGCGCCGCTCCCGGCGAGTTCCCGGGCGACTTCCGCAACGGCGCGCTGGACTTTGGGTGGGACTCGTTCTCGGCCGAGGAAAAGCTGAGCAAACGTGCGATCGAGCTCAACAACGGCCGCGCTGCCATGATGGGCATCCTCGCGCTCATGGTCCACGAGGAGCTCGGCGTTTCCCTCTGGCCGGGCGGCATCTAAGTGCAATCCCAGCATCGCTGCGGCCGCGACGGCCGCTTCTTTTTGCTTGCGCGTAGACCCAAGAGTATAATTAATGTGAACCGAGGTTTCTAATAATAATGTGGCTCATATAACTGGCCGCCCTTCGTCAAGGGTAGTTTGAGTAAGTCGGATTTCCTCTGTCGAACAGGAATGTCATTCGCGAGGATGAGCACGACGTACGCGGTAATACAAGCTCAACACGCGAGGAGCTTCGACGCACGAGAGAGCGAGAAAATGGCATTCCGGCATGCTGCGCGGGGGGTCAAAGACAAGCGTGATCGGCAGTCGCTTCGATTCTACTATTCTATGCATGAAACTACGGTGTGGAACACCGTGCGCCAATCAGCTTTGCGCTTTCTTGCTTCTTCTTTGCCGTCCTCCTTGGCACGTTCTTGCACATCGACAGTGAACCCTAGGCGAGATTGCAGCCAAAAGATTCGGTTGAGGATCTCTTTTTTTGAATTTTTCTAAAAACTAATACAAGTGTACAAGATCGCGCGAAGCTTAAACCCTTGTCCCAAAGATCGCGCGTGGAGAAGCGTTCAAAACAAAAACGAAAGGATGTTCTCCAAGGTCGTCGTCGCGCTCTGCCTCACCTCGGCTGGTGCCTTCGCCCCCGTGGCCTCCCACGCAGCCCCCAAGACCGTCGTCAAGGCCTTCGAGACCGAGCTCGGCGTCCAGCCCCCGCTTGGCTTCTTTGACCCTCTCGGCCTCCTCGCCGATGCCGACCAGGAGAAATTCGAGCGCCTCCGCTACGTCGAGATCAAGCATGGCCGCATCTCGATGCTTGCCGTCCTCGGCCAGATCGTGACCAAGGCGGGGATCTTCCTCCCGGGCACCATCGACTACTCGGGCACCAAGTTCTCCGACGTCCCGACGGGCTTTGGTGCCTTCTCCGCGATCCAACCGGCAGGCATCGCCCAGATCGTCGCCTTCGTCGGGTTCCTCGAGCTCTTCGTGATGAAGGACTCGGCCAACGGCGCCGCTCCCGGCGAGTTCCCGGGCGACTTCCGCAACGGCGCGCTGGACTTTGGGTGGGACTCGTTCTCGGCCGAGGAAAAGCTGAGCAAACGTGCGATCGAGCTCAACAACGGCCGCGCTGCCATGATGGGCATCCTCGCGCTCATGGTCCACGAGGAGCTCGGCGTTTCCCTCTGGCCGGGCGGCATCTAAGTGCAATCCCAGCATCGCTGCGGCCGCGAGGGCCGCGCCTTTCCCCTTGCGCGTAGACCCAAGAGTACAATGTGAACCGAGGTAGATAATAATGATGTGGCTCATATAACTGGCCGCCCTTCGCCACGGGTAGTTTGAATAAGTCGGATTTCGTCTGTCGAACAGGGATGTTATTCGTGAGGATGAGCACGACGTACACGGTACTACAAGCTCAAGACGCGAGGAGCTTCGACGCACGAGAGAGCGAGGAAATGGCATTCCGGCATGCTGCGCGGGGGGTCAAAGACAAGCGTGATCAGCAGCCGCCTTGATTCTACTATTCTATGCATGAAACTACGGTGTGGAACACCGTGCGCCAATCAGCTTTGCGCTTTCTTGCTTCTTCTTTGCCGTCGACAGTGGACTCGAGACGAGATTGCGGTAGGCCCTATAGCAGGGTAGCCAAAAGATTCGGTTGAGGATCTCTTTTTTTGAATTTTTCTAAAAACTAATACAAGTGTACAAGATCGCGCGAAACTTAAACCCTTGCCCCAAAGATCGCGTGTGGAGAAGCGTTCAAAACACAAACGAAAGGATGTTCTCCAAGGTCGTCGTCGCGCTCTGCCTCACCTCGGCTGGTGCCTTCGCCCCCGTGGCCTCCCACGCAGCCCCCAAGACCGTCGTCAAGGCCTTCGAGACCGAGCTCGGCGTCCAGCCCCCGCTTGGCTTCTTTGACCCTCTCGGCCTCCTCGCCGATGCCGACCAGGAGAAATTCGAGCGCCTCCGCTATGTCGAGATCAAGCACGGCCGCATCTCGATGCTTGCCGTCCTCGGCCAGGTCGTGACCAAGGCGGGGATCTTCCTCCCGGGCACCATCGACTACTCGGGCACCAAGTTCTCCGACGTCCCGACGGGCTTTGGTGCCTTCTCCGCGATCCAACCGGCAGGCATCGCCCAGATCGTCGCCTTCGTCGGGTTCCTCGAGCTCTTCGTGATGAAGGACTCGGCCAACGGCGCCGCTCCCGGCGAGTTCCCGGGCGACTTCCGCAACGGCGCGCTGGACTTTGGGTGGGACTCGTTCTCGGCCGAGGAGAAGCTGAGCAAACGTGCGATCGAGCTCAACAACGGCCGCGCTGCCATGATGGGCATCCTCGCGCTCATGGTCCACGAGGAGCTCGGTGTTTCCCTCTGGCCGGGCGGCATCTAATCTGCAGTCTATGGACCCGAGAGTATAATGTGAATCGAGGTAGATAAATAACGATGTGGCTCATATTTCTGGCCTGGCTCATATAACTATGGTGGCGAAGTCGAATTTTCTCTCTCGAAGAGGGGGGTACTCGTGAAGGTGTGCAAGGCACGGAAGATTAGACGCACGACTAACTAACAAGAAGCATGGGGCGTAGGCTACTAACGCCACGTGGGAAGGCGAGTTGATGAGTACAGGCGGCTGGTCACCAAAAATTACCCTTTTTTTTGTGTCAGAGGGACGTAGCGCGCAGCCCTCGACACCAGCGACGCCGCCGCCGACCAAAGAAGGCCCCAAACAGTTCCCCCCGACCATCCCGAGGCAGCAAATGCTCTGGTCTGTAAGAGTTTCGACGGACTGTGGCTTGACAGCCGGATCTGCAGCGGTCGCCTCGCGCTCCTTCACGCATTTCTTCTTCTTGCAGGGTCGCTTCTTAAGATACAAGGCGGCGAGGAGACGCGACTAGTGTCCTTCTGAAGGATATAGGAGAATATAATATATATATATTGTATATACTAATCTCTCCGAATAGACTGAAGAAGGACACTAGTCGTGTCATTCTGAAGGATATAGGAGAGTATATAAGCCCTTAAGAAAGAAAGAAAAAAGAAAGATTAACGTATATACTATATAACGTATTTAGAACATGATATTCTTCGAATCAGTCTACGTAGATTTGGCTTACCTCGTGGGCTTTGCGCTTCCCCAGAAAGCTTAGCCAAACCGTGGCCGTCGGTGACCTTGATCCTGGACACGTCGGTCTCGGCTTCTTCGGTGGCAGGATGCCGGCCTCCTTGGGGTCGACTTCGCGCGAGGACTGGTACTCGATGATGGCCTGGGCTTGCTCGAGCTAGAGCTTTGAAGTAGTCGACAGAGACCTTCACGAGAGGACATGATGGTCAGGTCGAAAAATCTCGGCCGACCGGTTGCGGCGAATGCATCACGAACTTGAGTTCTCCTCAACCTCCGTCTGGTCCCGGCGCACGCGCAGCTCGACGTCCTCGTCGAACGACACCCCCCCTCTGAGCCGATCATCGAGCCACGAGATTCATTCGCGTTCCACTCAGACTTCTTCGACGAGCACTTTCTCGCTCCGACGGATCCTCCCGGCAGTATTTTTTTCAAGGCGTTCTTCAAAAAGTCCGTTGCTGATTCCGTTTCTTGGCAGCACGGCCGTCGCCTTGTCGTATATGACCGCGGCTTTATGGGTGCGTCCTTCGGCGCTTCTCCCGCGGTGGTTTGGGGCCTCGTTTTTTCGCCATCGCGCCTCGAGTCGGTGGACGTCGCCTCGGGTGTGTTGCCCATTCGTTCCACTGATATTGAAATAATGAGGGAGAAAATCTTGGTGACCAGTAATTTTTGGTGCCCAGCCGCCTGTACAGTAGTAATTTGTGGAGTGCATTGTTGAGGGACCGGGTCATGCTCGTGGAAGCATCGTTTACGTTACGTACCCAGTAGGGAGCATAAATAGTGGGTACCTCTATCTATCTATGGCAGCATAAAAAGTCCAATGTTGGGAGCAAGTGTTTAATTAATACGTGGCTGCAACCCTGCTCGAAGCCGCTCTAAAAAAGAGGGACGTGCACAGAGGTGGCGGTGAATGGGGTGCTCGCAGGTTTTGGTGTGGTGTGTGAGTGCGCGCACAGAGGTGGTGTGGGGTGGGGTGGCAGCCGAGCCTGGAATGGCAGCGCACTTAGCTGCGGGCCGCGACGTCGAGCAGGCTTCTTCGCGCTCAACGGCGCCTCTCCGCCGTGCGCTTTGGCACCGCGACCACGGCCGCGGAAGGGTAGAGGATAATCGTGTTTTTCCGCCGGGACTTGTGCGTGCTTGAGGCGGATTGCGAGAGCGAGAGCGTGCTTGCACTTGTAATAATAGTGCCAGAATTTGCACGGCAGCTGCACGAGTGTAGAACGCGTGTATGCGATTGATGTTTCCCGGGTCCAGCCTTTTTGAGGACGTGGGCCGCCCCGACGATGCTCAGAGCCTCGTGTCCAGGGACTTCCCGTCCAGGGTGGTGCGAGACAAGCCGCCGTTTTCTGCGACGACGACAACAAAGTCACGGAGAAATCGAAGGGTCTGCTCGCTCTTGGTCGCCTCGACAGAAAAAAAAGCTCGGACTTGACTTTCTTGAGGAAAAATCGCCATCATGAGCTTTTGCCAGCGTGAATGTACGTACTCCTGCGCCTCCTTCAAAATCCCTGCCGTTGATCTACCTGCGGGTGCTGAGCAATAAAATAGCCATCGTTTTGGCTCCTCCGAGTCTCGAGGTACCGGACGATGCTTCTCCAGAGGCTGGAACCTACTACGCCGACGACCTCGCGGGCAGTGCCATCCTCCTTGATGAAGTTGGTGCAGGATTCGTTGTTTCCGTTGTTGTCGCGCGGCGTACCGGGAGCGCATCCGTTCTGGTTGATCCAGCCGGCACTTTTTTTCTCATACTTCGCCAGACCGTGACTCCACGAGCACCAGAGACTTGGATGATGAATGCGGGGCACTTCTCGGTCCACTCGTCTATGAAGCGACGACGCAGGAGTACCTTGTCGAGACAGACCGCCGCCGATCGTGACGACGACGACGACGTTAATTTGCGCCATGATTCTCGAGCACACAGGACGTTCCGTCGCACTCGTTCGCATCTCCAAATATCTCCAAATATCTCGCAGCGGTCGCTCCGCCATATGCTGAACACTGCTGATTTTTTTTAGTCGTGTGCTTCAGGAGTGACGTCACGACTTGAAGACTTCTTATAGTGCCATACCCAAAATTTCTTATCCCTGGGTACGTAAACCATTATCCCCCAAGGGAATTTTCCGTGGACGGCGTCGTGGTAGGTTCTCGCAAAAAAGCCCGGAGAGACGCCCGCCCAAGGCGGCGCAGAGCCAGCGGGACCACGTAGTTGCCGGAGACGGAGCTGTGTGCCAAGCACATTCGAAGCCGCGCGTAATTGTGGCGAGTAGGCCGCCTTCCTTTGGCCGAACTGCACTGCTCGGTGATCTGTTCATGGCAGGGCTCGCACTGGGCGGTCACCTCGAGTGCGGCGGGCGACGCAGATGACCCGGTCGTCTGAGACGGAAGAGAAGATCCGGCTTCCTGCCCCTGGTTCCAGTCGAGCGAGCATCTACGCTGCGACATATTTTTCGACCCGCTCACACCACGGATAACGCTCTCTGTGTGAGTGCTGTTCGTAGCTCCTCCCTGTCGCTGACGTGGACCGCGCGCCCCCACGTTGGATCTCCGCCTCGTCGTCATCGACGGCCTGAGATCCAGCTGCTTCTCCAGACTTGGCGTTAGTAGTCGATCCATTCGGTTGTGCAACCGCCGGAATGCCATCTATTCCTATACCAACGGCGGCATCGATCCGAACGGAAATAAATGACCCGCCCAAACCTCTTTTTTGGTCGTCGAAAGTAGGTCGTCTGGCTAAATTTCACATTTAGGATTATTGTCGGCGATGATGGAACGCAAGAATGTTGACGCCTAGACCGCAGTTCGTATTTGAGTTTACTCATCCTAAATCATCCCGCATCCTTCTGTTAAGGCTTACGTCTTGACCTGGTCGATCGAGGACGCTGCACGCCAACTCTTCGAGATAAATGGAACCCTCGAGCACACCGAGTTCGAGAGGAGCGCTGGCTCTGGCCCTTCCCACGGCGCTCTTTCGTCGTCGTGCAACTTCGACATCTTCTTTTAATAGAGCGTCGCTTGATTCAGAAAGCCATCCACCTATGTGACCCCGTGCGAAAATGCTACTTTTTGACACTACCCAGATTTTTTTTTTTTTTTTAGGCCGGAGGCCCGCCGTCGTGCCAGCCTCCCTGGCATGAGCGTTTTTACTGCCGGCGTATATAGTACACAAAAAAGAACAACGATGATTATAGTCGACCTATTCGGTGTTAGTCATAGCCTGCCAAGGGAAAACCTGTCGCGTTTCTTTACTCTCCGGTTCGCATTAGCAATCGCTTTTCTTGCAGCGGCCGCGATACGGGGTTCGTCGTATGAGTGTTAGCCAGATTCTGGCCGGGCCGCCGGACAGACTATGTGGGGGAGCAGCAGGCGGAGTAGGCTCGTGTCGCAGCTGACCTGAATGAATGTCGGGCACGTCAATGCGACGCGAGGTTGGTACCTTCGGAGGCACCACGGCGGCTTGGGTGGCAGTGGACGTATCGGCATGCTCCTCGATGATGAACGGCGAATCCATATCATTCCTTGGCTCCTCCGATCCGATCCGGCTCGCGTAGCTCGGCTTGGAGCCGGACGTTCTCGTCGCGCGCAGTAGACGTCGGCGCAGGACCAGCAGCGATTGCAATATTCAAAACCTTGCTCCTTGCCATGTTTGTTTGCGCAGGAATTCTTCCGGAGACTGACTAACTTCGGACCTCTCCCGGGCACGCGAGGCTGGGCCCCTGCGGCAGGAGCCGGTCCAGGATCACAGAGCAAAATCACACAGTTGGGGGAGAGAAGGCGTTGACGGCGGACCGCGGTCTTGTCCGAGGTCGTGCCACGAGTTATTATGTCGCAAGTTTTCCGGAGCGTCGTCGCGTACGTATGGGCGCTTGGAGCGGACCCAAGACGACGAGAGCATCTTGCGAGGGAGTCGGGACCATGCGGGCGACGTGACCGGCTCCGCTTGCGACGCGTAGACGTCGATGGACTCGAGGCATCTCCGTCGAGATGATGTGGTGGAGCCAGGCGTGTGGTCAGACGACACGCGACGCGGGCGACTGACTCTGACTGACTGCGCGTGGAAGCACCGCAGCCGGCGGAACAGGAGTGAGGCACCACGAGGATTCCGCACCGCGAAGGAGGACGCCCAGGACGAGCGAGACGTAGAGAGTAGGCGCTTGGTTGTGGCGCGAGCAGAGACGGACTCCGAGCCGAAGATGCAGTCCCGCGAGGCGCCGAAGGCCTGAGAAAGACGCCTTCCTTCTCGATCTGCGCCTCGACGTCGGAGTCGTCGCGGCAGTCAAGTCGCGCGAGAGGACCGAGGTACTCGAGAACTGGTCGACGACCGGTATGAAGCGGCCGCGGCCGAGCTCGATGTCCGAGAGGTCCGCGTCGTCGAAAAACCGACTTTGGGTCGCCGTACAGGTATGCCGGGCGAGCGACGAACAGCAGCATCTCCGTGGTTTTGGACGCCGCCTTCGCGCGTCGGTTGCCGCAACGCACCTCCAGGCCCCAGGCAGCGTCGAAGTGTTCGACGAGGCGCGGTGTCTCGCTGGCTGCGATGTGGCGATCCCAGAAGAGAAAGGCGACGTCGTCGGCGTACGCCGATTCATCCAAGGGAGGGAGGGAGTTGCGTCGCTCGATCAGAGGCTGGAGCTCTTCCGCTCTTCCGCTCTTCCGCTCTTCCGCCGCCGCGTCCTCAAACCATCGGAGGCGTCGGAGGATCTTAAGGCGTCAGAGGCCGAGGCCGCTGCGCGAGGCGGGAGTACGGCGAGCCCCGGTCGACGTCGTCGTCGTCGGGTATCCCGTCCGTGGCGTCGGTCGGTGCGTCGCCCGTCGCGTCGTCGCGCGACCCGCGCACGGCCCAAGCCGAAGATGTCGAGCACTTTCGAGCACCACCGGCGCCCGGAATCCGAAGCGCGTGCTTTCTTTTCTGAGCGCAGGGGAGCGCGTAGTCGAGGCGCGCCAGAGATGGCGCCGCGCGAGGCGGACTTTGACGATGCACTCGAGAGAGCGCGGTGGTCCGAATCCACGAGGTTGCTGGTCAAACCCACGTCAGCGAGAACTAACCGGTGCACGTCGCGCCGCCGCGAGATCACGTGATGGAGGTGGTACGTTTCTTCCGGGAGGAGCGCTCGTTGAAGGACGTGCCGACGGCAGACGCCGTATTGCGAGGAACGTGTGGAGGCCAGCGTCGTCGACGTAAGGTGGTGCCCCCCGTACGGGAACCGTCGACGACGTACTCGGAGCGCACGCCGAGAGCCGCGTTCCCGTCCGGGACGAGGATGTCGTCCGGTCGAAGCGCAGGGTCAATGTCGTCGCGTCCCGCTTCTTGTCGGGCGCGGTTCCGACAGGAGCGTAAGCGCTCGCGACGAAGAGGCCGAGGTCTCTCGAACGTCCTTGACGTCGAGGCGCAATGACTCGCGCAGATGCGACGGTGCTGCCGCTCGCGTGCCACGCCTGTTGCGCCGCCGCGGGGGACAGACAGCACCACGGCCACACGTTGGCTGCCGCGGGAAGATTGCTCGGAGGCTGCCAAACCGGAACAAACAGCGACGTCGCCGTTTTTGCTCGAGCGACCGGTGAGCCATGTCTCCCGCAACGCGGCCGCGAAGATGTCCCGGCGCCGTAAAGATGCGAACACCTCGTCTCGTCGCAGAACCTTTTGTTCCACGAATAATCGACCCGTCTGTCGCTTTCTACCCAACCGACCGAACCCCATAATTCCCAGACTGCAGACTTTTTTTTCCGGGTGCTAATCTAATCGGTCAGCCCGGGAGGCGAGCAGGCACCGTCGAGAGCCTTCACTTGATTCTCCCAACGGTCGGTCACCAAACTCGGAGTAATTGATAGCGTCGCGGACGTTGTTTGAGGTATTATTCATCATGAAGCGCCGGTAGCTTGATTTGAACGCGGCTCTTTCTCCGCCGTTCTTGAAATAAATAAATAAATAAATAAATAAATAATAGGGAAAAGTCAAGTTTCCGACCACCATACAAGTTTGGTCACCGTAAACCTTCAACAAGTTTGGTCACTCAAGTTTGGTCAATCCGTCTCTTGGTTGACTAAACTTGTACTCTTAGAGAGCAAACATACGGTTCGCTGACAAGACAAGGCCCGCCGTGATCAAGCTTTCAGCGGTTCTGCATGTCGTCGCGCTGTGGTGACTCCGGAGCGTCCTTCGACTTCGAAACGAACACTGTATCGATGCGGGTTTCGTCGCTCAGGTCGAGCGGGAGCGTGGTGGTAACACGCCGACGTCGGTTGACCACGACGCCGAGAAAGAAAACAAGAAGTCGCGTGCCCAGGCGAAGGTAAACGACTACGAGAGATCGCCGAGTACGCTGTCGCAGCTCAGAGCACGCAAAAAATACGAGGGTAGTCCACTTTACTCGATCTAACCAAGATGCCAAGTTCAGCATCTGTGTTCTCGAGGCCGACTTGCAGCAGCATCTGATGTTCGACACGGGCGGCGAGTTGACGGCGCGTACAACATCATGGTCTACAGCGCGACAGCGCTGTCGTTCAAGTGCTATATGTAAGATGCAGCGTTTATGTGCGTGCTGGTCGTTGTGATGTGCAAGTAGACAATACCGTCACATGTGCTAAAAGGCACACCTGCTCCGAACCTTCTTGACGACAAAGATCCAGCTATCGCGCGAAGCACACTTCTGCGAGGCCGTGTCGGTCCTCATCAAGGGCTTTATGGAGGGCAAGTCGTCAGGCGGCTCGCTGGCCGGTTAGCACCCGGAAAGTCCGTGTTGGGATGGGGTTCGCTCGGTTGGGCAGAGCGCGACGGACAGGTCGATTGTTCGTGGACCAACACGTCCGCGGCCTGCGACGCTTTTGCAGCACGACCTCGCACAAGACCGCGCAGTGGCGGTCCACCATCAACGAGTCCGTCCTCGTCCCTCGCCTCTGCCCCACAACTGCGTTTGCCTCTGTGATTCCGCACCGGCTCCTGCCGGTCCGGCCTGGCTCCCATGCTCGGGAGGGTCGAAGTTAGTTAGTTAGTTATTCAGTGTCAGGCGGCTCTTCTCGGCATATGCGTTTGATAGACATCGCAACAGTCATCCGCTAAAGGCACGAGATGACGAACCGGGATCGTTCGCTGTAGTGTGTAAACATCGAACTAATAAGGCGCATCCGAATCTTGGGCGACGAAACAGCGTGGTATCAGCGTTGTCTTGCGCAGGCTTGTTTGTATGTTGTTCTGCGAGTGTTCGCATGTTGATGCGTGTGTATGGTCAAACTTGGAGGCATTCAATTTGGTGTGATCAAATTTCGAACAATCACATCAAACTTGTCATATTTTAGACTCGTACTGATGACTGGGTTAGAATTACAGGGGTGGTGTCGGCGATCTTCCGGAACGAGGCTGTCGACGTCTTGACATCCCTTCGCGCCGCAGCTTGTATTTGCCGACTTTCTCGTACAGTGCTCGACGGTGCAGCAGCAGCTCCCGGGGAGATCTTGCGGCAGGGCGGGGTTGTCGAGATGCGCGAGGAGGAGGAGGATAAGGAGGTGTTCTCTTACGGTCGTGCGAGTTGTTTATGCTGGCGTAACGGCACGTGCTCGCGTTGCCGTCCCATGATCAAGCTGGACAGCTAACTCCGGGTCGGGTACGCGACGGTGAGGAACTCCTGAACGTGGTCCTGTACGGTCCCGCACAAGTGTGGGACTACAATCTTTGGGTGCTCGAGGGCGTTGCTCGCGCAGTTTCTCGAGGTCGTCGAGTTTCGCGTTCTCAACCCCGAGTCGATTATCAAAGACGCGCTCCCTCTCGAGTTTTGGGATGCAGAATGGGGTGATCCGTCTCACGTAGACCGTGTAAGTCTGGTGTCCTATGTCCGCTTGTTGTTGAAGAATGACGCACGACCACGGCAACACCACCGTGGTGAGTCGCGGTTTGGGTGGCTTTTACGAACGATGGAAGGTACGAGAATGGGCCCAGCTTAAGTACGCCAAGCCGTGGGAATCTGCTCTCGGGGCCGCGTGTCGCTGCCCGCTCTCCTTGCGTATCGCCGTGCTGTCTTAGGACGGACCTCCTTCTAAGACGGTCATGGGGGGGTGTCCATGCCGCGCGTGTAACGCCACGGTAGATTCTGCGTAGCTGCAGCACCTAGCTCTCGTTTTTAAAGCATTTTCGCACCAAAAGCGCTCACGCGCCCCCTTAAAAAGCCTCCTTAAGTTTGATTTAAAAAGCCGAAGTTTGGTCAATACTGTGGAAGTTTGAGTAGTGATCAAACTTGTTGACCAAACTTACAAGGAAATTAATCAAACTTGAAGGGTTGATTGATCAAACTTAATGCAACTTCGGAGTGACCAAACTTAACTGACCTAACTTCTATGGAAAGTGACCACACATGTGAGTTTTTCCTTAATCATACATCAAAATCGAGCAAACATGAAAGAAATTCACCAAACTTTTTGACCAAACTTGACGGATCCCTAAATAATATCGTCGTCGTCGTCGTATCGCCGACATCGACCTGACGACATAGAAATGGTCGTTTGTGGAAGGAAGCAAAATAAAATCCCGAGTTGAAACAAAGAATGGATGCGCCGGCCTGTGTCATACCACGAAGCTGTCGTCTCTTGAATTCCCTCGATCAAAACCAATGATTGTAGAAAAGAGCACCATCGGCGGCAGGTCACCGTCGTCGTCCACAGCCTTGTCGTCGTTGTTCCAGCGGAAGTTGAATCCGCGAACGAGGCTGATGCAGAGACGTGGCGAGTGCGACGCGAGTGCCACCACCAGATTTCGTCGCCGCAAGTGAAAAAAATGGTATCCTTCCTTCCTTCCTTCCTTCCTTCACAACTGGAAAAAACAGGGCGCCCATCGCGAGTAATCTTGACCAGACAAAATAGTAATTGAGGTCTGGGTGATCTGATAGACACCCTCGTCGAACGCGTCCAACGATGGCGCCGCGATATATATATATATTCGCGCCAGGTCTGATTGGTGAAGATGTACCAGTTGCGGGCGTCGTCGACGCAGTTCGTGTTTTTTCCAGCTCGGCCTCCAGTACATCCGGCGGGAAGGAACCCTATGAGCAAAGTAGGAATATCGACATACTCCTCCGCAAGAAACTCCAATTCATTGTCGTTGACTTTGGGAATCGAACGTCGCTGGTCCTTTCGCGAGGCACGAGTAGTCTCTTCTTTTTTTTCTTTCTTTCGCAGCCGACTCACTCCATCGCGGGGCTGCTTCCTTGGTCGTTTTGTTCAGCCAACCTCCGCGAGGCGCCTCAAATAGATCTCGCCATCGTCATATGCTCGGCTGAATGATAACTATAGAGGAAGTCCCGCGCGCGAGCATAAATCTCGGTTTTGTGAAGAGTAGTTACAAGCATCTGCTCCGATCCACTACTTACTACGGTTGAGATGGGCTTCGTCAGCCAAGATTTAGTAGCTGACATTAAAGCGCTTCGCAGAGACGACTGGCCGTGGTGACCCCTTCGCTGCGCGATGACTAGACCCGTCGGGAGGGACGAGGTCTGTCTAGCGATGATGAACTTGGTGTTCGGCGAGTAGCGCCGTCCTGGAGGACTTTGACTTCCCTCCCCTTCCTCGAATATTCAACACCCCGCTTCATACATATAACCGAGAGACTCGAGCGTGACAGGGAGTACCACCATTCTTGCACGTCATCAATCGCCTATTTTTAATCCTTCAACGACCACAATTTTTTACTTCGAGTGCAACGCGAGTAGTATCGGAGTGCTCTTTGTCGCGAACCATACGATGCGCGGGACCTGCGGCTCGAACGGATCGAGCCCCAAATCCCCAGAGAGGAGCGCAACCATCCGCTTGCTACGCGTACCTGGGGACAAGAAGGATGCACAGATGACCTTCGATACCAGACTTTGCTCGGCTAGGTCCTTCCTTCCTTCAATGCTGGATTCGGCTATGAAAAAGGTCAACTTGCGGCTGCTGCTGCTCGAGAAAAGAAAAGCGCGCGCGTTAAAAAAAAAAAAAAGCCGAAAAAGCACACTTTCTCTAAGCGCATGGCCTAGAATACGCGTCGTGGACCAGCTACGGATACCGGGCGACATACATCCAAAAAAACTTTTCTGGTTTTGGTATTTTGGTAACGTATGCCCTCTCTCCATACGCGGACGGAGGAGCCAGATTGCTGTCACCAATGATGTCTAGAAGATCCACCTCCCTGGTTTCTTCTACGTGCACAAGGCGACCGGCTACGTGGTTCCCAAACCCTAAGCCCGCGACGCCTTTGCTGCCGACAGCATTTTCTCCCACGTCCCACGCGAAAGTCTGCGGGGGCGAGCTGGACGAACGATAAAGGAAGGAAGGAAGCAACGAACAACGACATGGCTCGCGTTCGACGCGCGAACTCGGTCCGCGTTCGCTGTGGTTCGCATCTCAACAGCGCGCAAACGCGAACTCGCCGCGAACGCGAACCCCAACTCGCCGCGCAGCCAGCAGGCACTCGAAGACGCAGCGATGTCCAACGTCAGGTGCTTGGTTAGCGTCACCGGCGTGTCGTTTCACCAACGGAATGAGGGTTACCGTGGTGGTGATGAAGTGATCCTAACTACTATTACTAGTCGACAGATGTTTGTTTGTTTGTTTGTCTTTGTAAATGTCGACTGCTAAGAGGGGGGTGTGTGTGGGGAGCAGTCTGTCTGTCTTTAAATGTCGACTGCTAAGAGGGGGGTGTGTGTGGGGAGCATGAAGGATGTGGGTGGGTTTGTGGGGTATGAGGGATGTGCCTGACGGGCGGAGATTGTCCCCCGATTTAGGGTAAGGATCACGTAGGCCCGCGAGAGCCAGACAGTGATCCTCCAAGCTGTCTACGGCGACCTCGCAGACTATTTCCACGACCCGCTTCGGCGCGCCATTCTCACGCCCCGTCGAAACGATGTTGTCGATGCTGACAACGCGCGCATGAATGACCGCGGCCTTTTTTTCCCGGAGACGAGGCGTCGGAGTTCTTTTCGGCCGACTAGGTTGGGTCGGAAGACGACGCCTCGCTCTTTACAGTAGAGTTTTGAACTCCCCGACAACCAACGGCATGCTGACTTTTTTGATCGCGAGCTTAAAGTCTTCGCAACCTCGACCCGTCTCGCACGGCCACTGCAACGGTACCAGATACATGATCGATCGTGTCGTTGTCGCCGAGGCTCCTCAAACCAGTATCCCTCAAGCCCCACCGACGCCAAACGATCACCAAGAGCCAGGGCCAGACGCCCCGCGAGGTCCGCGTCCTCTTGCCCACAAGCCCGTCTTCTGCCACCACGTCCAGCTGCTCTACGTGGCTCTCTGTCGATCGATCGGCAACCCCGAGAATATGCTCTTCTGAGTCGACGACTCCACCCTACTCCACACCTGCTGCGCAATATCGACGACCGATAAGCCCCCTCCCGGCGTCTACACGCGCACTGTAGGTGAAGAACTTACTGGGGCCAGGTGAACTTGCTGGAACCAGGTGAACTTACGGAGGTTAGAGATAGGTGAACTTACTGAGACCAAGTGCGAACTTAGTGAGACCAAGTGTGAACTTACTGGGGTTTTTAGAGTAAACTCAAAGGGTAGCGGCGTGTGCGGATCAAAGCAGCTTAGATTGGCGGGGGTGGGAGCGACGAGGAGTTCAAATGAGAGTGGGGTGAGCACTAACGCGCGGGGTTTAATTACGCCGAATTAATTTACTGGGGTTAGAGATTGGGAGGAGGTGAACTTCCTGTGGCCTCGACATTTCAAAGACATCATAGTGTTCCGGTAGTACCGGAACAAGAAGGTTTAAAGGAATATGGCGTCACTTCGGTCGGCATCTCTTGTGAGTTTGCGAGAGATGGAGAGTTTAATATGCGAGCTCGAGGCGCTGAAGGAGCGGCTCGAGGGGCAACGCGTCGCTCTGTTCGCGCGGCGCGAGGAGACGGACAAGACCGAGTCGGCGTTGGCGGACGTCGAGTCCGCGATTCGCGACCTGCGAAGGGAAATGTCAAAGTTAAGAGTCGCTCGAGAAAAAGTTCGCGCGGCGCAGCTCGAACTGCCGACGTGGATCGTGCCGGGATTTGGGATTTTGGAAATTTGGAAAGAAGGTGAGATTCTGAAGAAAATTGAACTTAAAGGAAAAGAATTTTTTGTTCTCGGAAGGAAAGATTCGGATCTCGTGCTGGATCACGCGTCGGTGTCGCGGCACCACGTCGTCCTGCTTCACGGCACTTACGAGGACAGGACGGGGTGGTTTGCGAAAGATTTGGGTTCGGCCCACGGCACATTTTTGGATGGCGAAAGAATTACGGAAATTCGAAGCATCCCGGAGCCCTCTATTCTCCGTGTCGCGAAATCCACGCGCGAATACCGAATCCGAATGGACGATCACCTACCTCTCCCCTCCCAACAAGGATTTGTGGAGCAGAATGAAAAAACCTAGCCACCACCTATAACCCGAATTCCGCCGCCGCGAAAAAAGGACGGGCAGCCACCAGAGACGCCGCAATCCTTACCCTCTTCTTCTCCAAGAAATGAAACCAAGGGCTTATTTATTCTTACACTTACGCTGCTGCTGCTGCTGCTAAACTCTAAAGCGAGGTCTCGTTTTTGGGAGGTCGTCGACAATCTCACGAGCGACAGAGCGAGAGCAAGAAGCTGCCTGCTGCATCGGGAGGGGAGGGGAGGGGAGGGGAGGGGGGGCGGTCGTCAGAACCGTGCAGAGCAAGCTCGATTTTTCGAGCGAAGGAATGCGTCGAGGACCAATTTTCCATGCCTGGCACCTGGTGGAAGGGTGGGACTGCTGCTGCCGAACGTCGAAGAGAACGGCTGGGTGGTGTCGTTCGTTGAGCACCAGCCAATGCACATTTTTTTTTTTTTCGGAGCGGAGTGCAGAAAGAGGCGGTGAAGATCTCGGAGTACGAAGTCCACGACGACGAGCTTAGTTTAGTTTAGTTTAGATTATTTATTTCAGGGTTGAATGCCGGAGGAGGCGATTTCATTCTTTTGCGAGTCTGAAGGGCGCGCGGTACGAGAAGATGAAGAACGATGAGGAGCGTTTGAAGGCCCAGAGCGTTTTCAACGCGAGAATCGCGCGCCACCGATGAATGAGAAACTGCCGAACACGAACGGGCGGACAGTGTCTCTGATGCCGACGTCGATGAGGTGGCTGCCCAGTCTCGCTTGTACAAGTCAATTGTCAAGTCGTTGGCCCCCTGGTCTGCACGTCCACCGACGGCGGCGGCCGTGTTTCAGAGAAGAGCGGTCGCGTTTCAAACGAGATGTATCCTGCCGGGCGGCGGCAACAACAAGCTGCCACTGGTCCTCGGCAGGCTTGCGAAACAATTCAATCAAGGCGCCATCATCATCGAACACCGGACGGATGTCTGCCTTTATTAAGGGACAGTGTATCCGACGACGAATTTATTATCCAAGGCAAGTCCCCGTTCACAAGAAAAAGCTCTGAAGGAACGGTGGGTTCGTCTCGTCCCTAACCCTAAATATGCATTCCCAGGCTGCTGGCAAGTACGTGCGCCGGGTGCGGCCGTTTTTGCTCAAAAGGGGGGGCATACGAGAGTTATTTGCGAAGTCGAGACCCATAGACCGCCGCCGCCGCCGTGCCCTCCACCTGCAATCGGTCTCGCACTCGTGGAAGCGGCGGCTGAATTTGTGTTGAGAGGTTCGGAACGTGTATGA
Organism: Chrysophaeum taylorii; assembly: GCA_029834535.1. NCBI lineage: Eukaryota > Pelagophyceae > Pelagomonadales > Pelagomonadaceae > Chrysophaeum > Chrysophaeum taylorii. The sequence goes on along the minus strand of JAQMWT010000539.1, from coordinate 10,451 downwards.
TGCCGGGTTATCTATCACCTCGGAGGAACGGCGAGGGCAAACACGAGCGTAGAACCAACCTCCAACGTCATCGTTGGCGTCGAGGAGAAAAGCCAATTGGACGGACGTTCGCACGGCCGAGGATAGGAAATTGGTGGACGTGGGCTCCGAGCAGCAGCAGCATAGGTTGAGGTCGACGAACAAACGCGATTGGATGCGGCGGCGGCGAAGTTCACGGTTGGTGTTGCGGAAAAGCAGACGGCCGTCTCGCGGCAAGGTTCCTCCGCGTCTCGGTTCTTCCACCGCCATTAACTGACTAAAGAGTGGAAAGTCACCTCGCAGCTCGAGGCGGCCACGCAGCCACCCGCGAAACTCACTCTCCAGAGACGGAAGAAGGAAGGCGACGTTCCAGTGGGGCCGCCGACGTGGAGCGTACGTGTTTATCGTTGCATCGAGTCGACGGGAAACGCGGGTGCTCTTTATGGAAGAACTGAAGCGGCGCTTCCCCCTTCGCCGGCGATGATTGATTTTGATGCTCTCGAATCAAACGCTCGAGCTAAACAACATTCTGCCGCAGGCACGACCCAAGCTCGCGACTGATGTCACGTTCGAGGAAGCGAAGAGACTCGCTTCCAGTCACTGCGCGTTTCAGAAACGAGCTGCCTAAGTTCCGGGTGATGATACGTACCAGCAATTCGTTGTCGAGGATGAAGTTCAGAGTAGTAAGGGCCCCCGTCGTTCGCAAGGCGCTGAGCGAACCTCCTCCTTACGGGGGTCATACTTTCAGCGACAAGAAGGTTCGAACGTGATGGCGTTCTTCTTTAGCGAAGAAGAGGCAGTGCTGGACGCCCCCGTCGAAGTTATTTGACGGTCGCGGCCAACGTCGAGACGAAGCTGACGCTCGAGGCCCCCGAAGGACCCATCGAGAGTTTCAACGCGCGTGAACATCGGGGAGGGACTAATAATAATCTGCGGGCCGAGAGAGCCACGATGACGACATTAATGGCGGCGGCAAGGACGACGAAGATCTTGATTTTGAAGACGACGGCGGGAGAGAGTACGACGGCGGGAGAGAGTACGACGACGGGAGAGAAGAAGACGGCGGGAGAGAAGAAGACGGCGGGAGAGAAGAAGACGGTACTACTACTTCGATGAGTTTCAAGTTCCTCCACAGGCTTCTCTCGTTCGTCGACAAGCCGGCTTCCTTTTTTTCTCTCTCCCTCCGCGAGGACGAATATAGATCCAGTTTTTGCTTCTACGACACCCAAAGTCTCTACGACTACGAGCCCCGCCTCGTCTGCGCGGGCTTAAACTCGAAGAAAACTATGTGGACGACAGTCGTGCGCCGACTTTTTTTAACGCTGGTTGCTGGTGCGAGAAGAAGGCACTCCCCTCTGCCTCTGCTGCCTCTTCCCGCCGGCCGCTTTTATCCTAGAGTAGGTGCCGACGTCGACGAGACTCCTCTCGCCACCAGCGCGGCCGCATCGACGACAGACTGCCTTTTCGACGACGACTGAGGTCCGCAGCTCTCTCTCAAAGCCTCAAGCGTTGCGACTGGAACGCTGCTAGCGTTGCAATCAAAGTTAAACAAAACACCCGAGCGAGCCACCGACCGCCCCGCGCGCTCGCGTTCGCACTCCCCCCCCTCTTCGCAGTTACCTTTCCTATAACCACTGCTGAACGCCTCGCGTGCTCACACCACCGCACTCCCCGCGCTGGTGGCGGTCGCAGATGGACATCCACGCGTCTCTCTCTCTCTATTGAGCGTTATACTACCCAATTTGGGCTCAGTCCGCCCGCCGAAAAAAATCTCTAGTTTCCGGAAGTTTGTTTCCAATCGAACAATAATATGGAAGATTCCGGAGGTCGGCTCTTCTTCACTTTTCCGGAAATACGCAACTCATACTTTGCCGACGACGCTGAATGGCTCGTCGCAAGGGGGAATGAAGTGTGGCGCCCTCATGGTAGAATGTGGCGTCGTCTCCGAGGTCCATGAGGTAGGTAGGTAGTCGCGGAGGTGACGTGAGGTGAGGTGAGGTGAGGTGAGGTGAGGTGAGGTTCGGTTCTCCTCGGGACCTGGGCTCTCATCCTCCTCCTCCTCCTCCTCCTCCTCATCGAGGGCGGGCTCGTCGACGGCGTCTCGCTCGATGACCTCGCCATGTTCGCGGGGGGCGCTTCGCTGTCGTCGTCATCGAGGACAGGACGCGTACAATATCCCGACGACGACGACGACAAGTTTTACTCTGGCTCGGAGTCGCGCGTATGGCTAAGCCGCAGTGATTGATTGATTGATTTATTTATTTATTTATTTATTTTCCTGCAGCCGCGCGCGTCTCCTCTTCAATTAAATTGGTCACGGATGCGGATAACACGCGGATGACCAGCGGATGCGGTTACGCCTCGGATGCTGCTAAAGTGTCCGCGAGCATCTTTAGCGCCGACAACAAGAAGTGAGACGCAGCGGTGCGGCCCCGGGCACGCCCGCGCTGACCGTCGCCGTGCCGACACTCCCTCGAGCTCCGCGCTAGCCAGCCGTTCCGAGGCACCGCGATGGCAACAAATTGAATGGGGGAAGCAGATGATGGACCGCGGTGCGACTCCCGAGACGATTCTCTCACTATTTGCGGCGACAAATTTAGCGCTCGCAACTCGTCGACTGCCGCGCGCCGCGTTGCCAAGTTTGGAGGCCGAAACCGCCGCGATGTGCAGCGCGATCGCCGTTTTTTTGATGGCCCTCGCGAACGCTTGTCGACGCCGCCGCAAAACATTATTCAATCCGCAGAACCTCGCCATCACGACGGCGTGGGCCTTCGATAGACGGCGGGTATCGAGGCACCACAGCTATTCTTCGCAGCCATCGCCGGCGCGGTTCCTTCGCGGATATAGACGAGTTTAATCAACGAACATCGCGAACACAGCGCGGGCCTTCGCGACGGCGGGCATCGAGGCACGCGAGCTCTTCGACGTGATTGCCTCTGCGTCCACTTCGCGGCTCGGCGAGTTCAATCCGCGGGCCCTCGCCAACGCGGCGCGGGCACTCGTTGCCTTCGTCGACTGGAAAAAAAAAAAAAGGACGCCGAGCTTTTCGTCGTCGCCGTCACAGATCTCGATGCCTTGGATGATCGTGGACTCTCGCAGCTCCTCCTCGCTTCGCTGCACCTCGAGCGAGTGGCCCGACCACCGCCGGAACTTCCGGCTGTCAAAACCCCAGAAGATTCTCCAGGAAGCGCATCAACGTCAGGACTCATCAATAAACCCAACTCTAGCGCGACCGCGCTCGACCGAATTGGCTGGCCGCACGTCTTCGAGCACGCGACGGAAGAGGGATTGTCGCTCGGCACGGCTCATACCGACACGAAGCGCGCGCGGTCCTAGTCTACGGGCCGTACCACTACCTGAAGAGATCGAGAATTGTGACTGGCCCTTCAATCCCGACTGTTGCGGCTGCTTGGCTGGGACGTTGCCCGTATTAGGCTCGAGCGAGAGCAGGATTCCATGCAGGGATTGAAGCACCAACTTTATTTTACCAAAGCACCGTGCTCATCAATCTTCTTCCCTTTTCGCGCTTCTTCTTTTATTGCCCCGGCTCGGCTCCTATGATGCTTGCCTTGCCTTGCCTTGCTTGCAATAGGATAATGAGGGATTTGATCAACGGTGTTTATTTTCTTTCTTTCTTTCTTTCTTCCGGCGAGTTTTTTTTTGAGACACTTAAATTGTATGAAATAAGCAGACAGACGATCGGGGGGTTATTCGATGAAGGGAAGGGCCACGAGAAGTCCCAGCAGCAATGTCTAAGGGATGGCCTTTGTGGAGCTGACTCGAGGCCGCAAAGTAGGAATCAAAGCATCCAGTCAGTCCGTTCTCCGCAGAAAGAAAGAAAGAAAGAAAGAAAGAAAGAAAGAAAGAAAGAAAGAAAGAAAGAAAGAAAGAAAGAAAGAAAGAAAGAAAGAAAGAAAGAAAGAAAGAAAGAAAGAAAGAAAGAAAGAAAGAAAGAAAGAAAGAAAGAAAGAAACCGACGGTCTCGCTCTCGACTCTCGGAGGCACAAGTAGGAGGCTGTGGCATATCCGATTCGATTCGATTCGATTCGACGAGGGTATTCATTCACCTTGTTGTTCTTCTTCTTCTTGAGGACTAAGGGCCAAAAAAAAAATCTCGCGCGTCGTCCAGGTTCTGGTTCTTCGCCACGACCGCGGCCTTTGCTTGTTGCCTCCTGGAGCAATCTCCAAAAAAATGCTCCAGGGCCCAGCGCAGGTAGCCGTGGCTGATAATCAGCAGCCAATCTTAACTTACTTACTTAAGGCTCTCATCCAACCAACCAACCGTTGGGTGTCGTCGACGCTCCACGACTTTATACTTCGGGTCTAGAGGAGCCACGGCGGTGTTGGCGGAGCCACGCGCGAGTGTTCACATTTCGCGTTGGCGATGGCTCGCCCACTTTGTTCTTCCCATCACGACGAGAAAAAAATTCCCTTGGGGGAAAATAAATGATTTACGACGTACCCAGGGAACATAAATAAATTTTGGGTACAGTACAGCACAGTACCCCCATGGGAAGTCGTAACGTCGCTCGCTCGCTCCTGGGGTACACGTGCCATGGTCAGTGATCACGTGTGGCGCACACGACACTAAATAAAACCCGACTAGGAAAAAAAAAACTCCGCGCTCAGGATGTCCTTACTACTAATCGACAGATGTTTGTCTGTCTGTCTCTCTCTCTGTCTGTCTGTTTGTCTTTAAATGTCGACTGCTAAGAGGGGGGTGTGTGTGCGGAGTCTGTCTGTTTGTCTTTAAATGTCGACTGTTGTAAGAAGGGGGGTGTGTGTGGGGAGCATGAAGGATGTGGGTGGGTTTGTGGGGTATGAGGGATGTGCCTGACGGGCGGAGATAAGTACGCGGGACCTAGTCGGGGTCATCGCCGAGGCGTGGGGCAGGCGAAGAGAGGACCAAGGGCCCCGCCTTGGTAGGTCGTACGCATGCTGCCGCCGGACGTATGTGCGACGAAGGACGACGTCCGTTATGTTATGTTTGTCCCTCGACTTAGGGTAAGGATCATGTAGGCCCGCGAGCCAGGCAGGCATTGATCCTCCAAGCCGTATACGGCGACCTCGCAGACTGTTTCCACGACCCGCGGCGGCTCTTTCAGCGCGCCATTCTCACGCCCCGTCGAAACGATGTTGTCGATGCTGACAACGCGCGCATGACCGCGGCCTTTTTCCCCCGGAGACGAGGCGTCGGAGTTCTTTTCGGCCGACTAGGTTGGGTCGGAAGACGACGCCTCGCTCTCAAGAGTCGAGTTTTGAACTCCTGACAACCAACGGCATGCTGACTTTGATCGCGAGCTTAAAGTCTTCGCAACCTCGACCCGTCGCACGGCCACTGCAACGGTACCAGATGCATGATCGATCGTGTCGTGTCACCGAGGCTCCTCCAACCTGTATCCCTTAAGGCCCGCCGACGCCAAACGATCACTAAGAGCCAGGGCCAGACGCCCCGCGAGGTCGGCGTCCTCTCCCCCAAGCCCGTCTTCTGCCACGTCCAGCTCTACGTGGCTCTCTGTCGATCGGCAACCCCGAGAATATCCTCTTCTTGGTCGACGACTCCACCCTACTCCACACGTGCTGCGCAATATCGACCGATAAGCCCCCTCCCGGCGTCTACACGCGCACTGTAGGTGAAGAACTTACTGGGGCCAGGTGAACTTACTGGAACCAGGTGGACTTACTGGGGTTAGAGATTGGGACTAGCTGAAATTAGTGACCAGGTGAACTTACTGAGACCAAGTGTGAACTTACTGAGGCTTTTAGAGTAAACTCAAAGCTTAGCGGCGTGTGCGGATCAAAGCAGCTTAGATTGGCGGGGGTGAGAGCGACGAGCTCGAAGGAGAGTGGGGTGAGTGGATGCGGGGTTTACGCCGAACTTACTGGGGTTAGAGATTGGGACTAGGTGAACTTAACGGGAACAGGTGAACTTGCTGGGGTTAGAGATTGGGACTAGGTGAACTTACTGGCCTGCACTTGTCTGTCTTTAAAGGTCGACTGCTAAGAGGGGAGTGTGGTGCGTGAAGGATGTGTATGGTTGTTTGTGGAGAACAGTAAAAACCACTGTGCCTCTGGTAGAGAATGGTGGCACAGGTAGAGCTAGCTGCCTTTCGTCCTGTCCTCTAACGACGACGACGACGACGACGACGACACAAAGAGCAGCACGGTGCACGATTTTGGGGTTGTGTTAGGTGTGTGAGTTTAAACTAAAACTAACTTCAGACCTCTCCCGAGCATGGGAGCCAGGCCGGACCGACAGGAGCCAGTCCGGAATCACGGGCCCGTAGACGAGGGGCGCCGAAAGGTGGGTCGGCGGAGAGTGATCATCAAGCTTGTCGCCATGCGACGAGGAGACCGCGATGTGACTGACAACCAACTCGTCGATAACCTTCCGTCTGCGCCCCGCGGCCATACCCCGTCCCACTGCGAACGTTCCGGCTGCCAACCGGCCCGCCCGGTGAGGTTAAGGGGGTTCCTAACCCTAAATGGAATTTTCTATCTCTACGCCCTCGCAGATTGAACGCGAAATCTGGGACAAACAAACAAAACAAATGTCTGGCCAAGGACAAATGGATGTCGAGTCGTGAGGAGGCGTTGAAGGAAAGTGTGCAAAGTGCATGAAAGAGATAGAGGAAATCGAAACGACGCAGGTAGTGTGTGTGAGAAAGGAGAAAGAGCGTGAAGTCGAGTATAGAATATGTTGAGAGGGGAAGCAGAACGAAGAAAGAGGGTATTGCAAGAAGAGGTGGATGATGATCAAAGAAAGGAAAAAGCATCGATCGCGAGTAAGAAGAAGAAAAGTGGAGGAAGATGCTAGGTAGGCTAACGATGAAGTATGGCAAATTCTGTTGTGCGAGAGATCAGATCATCATCTTGCTCAGTGGCTAATGAGATAGGGGACGGTGCGTGCCGGTGGATAAATCCTAAGTGGCTGGGGGAGCATCTGAGTAGGGCGGGTGGTCTATCGAATAATAATAACAGTAGGGATCATGGGTCAGGCAGTCGGGAATTGTGCAGCAGACCAATGGTTCATCGAAAAGTGAATGGTGAAAGTGGTCGTAGGGATGAGATTCTATCGTGACTAAAGTTTTGCTAGTAAAGATTTGACGATGTCACGGAACGCCAGCGTGATCCCATGAAGAGATGATATGACCATTTAACCAAATCGGTTTCGACGCGGTAAGGTAATCGTCGTCGTAATGAGAGCGAGCAAGGCGGAGCTGTTTCTGGAAGATGAGGGAACCAGAATTGCCTGTCACATACGACGTGTCAAAGCTGTCGTCCTGAGTGTAGCGTGGGACGGCGGAAGCTAGGCTATGAGCGTGTAAAGTGATATGGGTGTAATCGTAGTGCGATGGCGATATCGTTATAAAGTTGTCTGGGGTTGGAGTAGACTTGGGTTCGTATTTTCGTGTAAGTCGCCAGTGGCTATCATCGAAAGATGATTGGGCGGAGACTGAGGTTTGCGAGTGTATCGCGTATGATGGTGGATACAGGCGTGTGTCCTGTGCTGACGAGTCGGTACCCTGTTCAGAAAATGCAGAAGGGTCGGGCAACAGAAGAGAATGCCTGAAGGCGATGGACTGCTTGAAGATAGTGTCCGTGCCAGGGGGAGAGTTGACTTCGAAGGTATGGTCAAAGTCGCATCTTCCGGGTTCTATGTTGCAAAGTAATCCTGAACTGTGACAATCGACTGATCTTTTCATTTCATGACCGGCGTCGTTTTCATCAGAATCAAACGAAGCGTTTTCACCAGAATAAAAATTCCCTTGATGTACAAGCGCGAGGGAGCGTGGTGCATCCCTGGTGAATCGTGCAGTGACTGAAAGGGGAGACATTCGACAGAAGGGTGTTGTCGATATGCGAGAGCTGTACAGTTTACAACGTGTAGGGAGCGTATGTTTCAAGAGAGGATTAATTTGTGGACGGGGGATGTCCGAAGAATGAACATGATGGTCGTCGACGGCCCCTGTGGGCCCTACGGGGCGCCTTACGTCAACAACGCTGGCCGCCGTCTCCACACGTTCCTCGCAACACGGCGTCTGGCGTCGGTCGGCACGTTCTTCCGCAAGCGCGCCTACGCGTCGTGGCTGCACCCGCGCTCCTGGAAAACGTACCAGCTCGATCACATGATCTCACGGCGGCGCGACGTGCACCGGTTCGCTGATGTGGGTTTGACCAGCAGCCTCGTGGACTCGGACCACCGCGCTCTCAAGTGCATCCTGCGCGTCAAAGTCCGCCTCGCACGGCCTCCTGGCACACGGCCCTCTTTGGCGCGCCTTGACTGCGCTCCCCTGCGCTCAGAAAGCACGCGCTTCGGATTCCGGCGCCGGTGGTGCTCGAGAGTGCTCGACATCTTCGGATTGGGCCGTGGGTCACATGACAACGCGACCGACGACGCACCGACCGACGCCACGGACGAGATACCCGACGCCGACCAGGCCGACGCCGACAGGGCTCGTCCTCGCCGTACTCCCGCCTTGCGCGGGCGGCGGCCTCGGCCTCTGACGCCTTTGCCGAAGACCCGACGCCTCCGACCCGGATGGTTTGAGGACGCGGCGGAAGAGCTCAGCCTCTGATCGAGCGACGCAACTCCCTCCACGCGTTTGTGCTCTCGCTCGGTGCCCGGCGCCGTCTTCGCTCGGCGTCCACGATCCTCGACGACCTTCGGGCGATCAAGTCGCGGCTCGCGAAGGCCGTAGCACGGGCGAAAGAGCGATGGATTACTCGTCTGTGTGCCGGACTCAACGCGGGAAGCGAGTCGCTCGGCGGCACTTCGAAATACTGGAATACGGTCGAACGGCTCCGACGCGGTCTCACGAACCACATTGGCTAGGCAGGTGCAGATGACGAAGGCCGACGGTAGCAGGTGCTCGTCGCCACAGGAGAACGCCGACGTGTTCAAGGCGCACTTCAAGCAGCTCTACAGTCGACAAGCTCGCTACGACCCCACCGTGATCAACGACGTTGACCAGTTGCCGATCCGTCCGGAACTCGGGGAACCACCGACGCAGGAGGCGATAAAACGGGCCGTTGGTCAGCTGAACTGCACCGCGCCCGGCGAATCGGGCCTGCGCGCGGAGGTCTGGAAGGCGCTCGCCACCGACGCTCGCACGCTCCCGCTGTTGGAGCGTGTAGTCCTCGAGTTCTGGGAGTCTGAAGTCCAGCCGGCCGAGTGGGACGTAGGCCTCCTCGGGATTCTCCCCAAGAAGGGGGACCTCTCCCTGCCGGGCAACTACCGTGCTCGAGGTCGCGCAGAAGATCGTTTCGAACATCGTCCGTGCGCGACTCAACGTCATCTGCGAGGCCCTCGATCACGAGTCTCAATGTGGCTTTCGACCCGAGCGCGGTACGTCCGACGCCACCTTCTCGCTCAAGCTAGCGCTGAAGAAGCGGCGTGAGCACGGTCAGGACTCGTGGGTACTGTTCATCGATTTCGTTAAGGCGCTCGACCGCGTCCCGCGAGAGCTTCTCTGGGAGGTGCTCCTGAAGTTCGGCGTCCCGCCGAAGCTCGTCGCAGTCATCAAGGGCCTCCACCGAATCCAGGTCCACTTCTCGGTCAGCGGTGTCGTCGCCTCGGTTGACTCGATCATCGGCGTCAAGCAGGGCGACGTCCTGGGCCCCGTCCTGTTCGTGCTGTTCATGGCGGCACCGACGTCGTTTCGACGACGCCATGGCCGCGCCCCGTGTGTCTACCGTACGCGGAAAGACTTCCAGATGACGAACCGGGGTTGGTCCGCTCGCGGCGACGAGTTTCCCTTCGATGAATCGGCGTACGCCGACGACGTTGCCTTTCTCTTCCGGGACCGCCACATCGCCGCCAGCGAGACACCGCGCCTCATCGAACACTGCGGCGCCTGGGGCATGGAGGTGCATTGCGGCAACCGACACACGAAAGCGGCGTCCAAAACGGAGATGCTGTTCGTCGCTCGCCCGGCACACCTGTACGGCGACCCAAAGTCGTTCGACGACACGAACCTCTCGGACATCGAGCTCGGGCGCGGCCGCTTCATACCGGTCGTCGACCAGTTTAAGTACCTCGGCTCGGTCCTCTCGCGCGACTGCCGCGACGACTCCGACGACTCCGACGTCGACGCGCGGATCAAGAAGGCGTCTCAGGCCTTCGGTGCCTTGCGGGACTGCATCTTCGCCTCGAAGTCCGTCTCTGCTCGCGCCAAGCGCCTCGTCTATGTCTCGCTCGTCCTGGCCATCCTCCTTCACGGTGCGGAATCGTGGTGCCTCACCGAGGTCCTGTTCCGCCGGCTGCGGTGTTTCCACGCGCAGTGCGCCCGCGTCATGTGTCGTGTGACCCGGAAACACACCTGGTTCCACCACATCTCAACGGAGATCCTGCTGCGGCGCCTCGGCCTCGAGTCCATCGACGTCGTCACCGCGCCGCCAGCTCCGCTGGCCCGGTCACGTCGCCCGCATGC
>JAQMWT010000538.1:0-188208 GCA_029834535.1 Chrysophaeum taylorii | reverse complement strand
CTTATTGGTTACAGTTGCGCGTGCTCAGTCAAAGCGTTACTCTGTTATCAAACCAAACTCCTATACGACAGTAATGTATTTTGTTCCAATCTCCCTTCTGCCATATCGCTCACTACAACATGATGACTGATGACATCAAACTTCCTTCTGTATTTGATGACATCCAGTCCACTGCCTTTACAGATGTTGAACAGCGGGATTTCGCGAAATTACAAGCTTCAAAGTATCCCCAACTGCACGCAGAACTTACTTCTTCGAAACGTCGTTAAACTATCAACATCCCCTGTCCCCAACTGTGGATACTGCCTTACATCCTGCTGTTTCATCCACGGTACCTAACCATGACCTTATTCACAGACATTCGTCGTCTTGGGCGCCATCGTGCCGTAAGTAGCTCTCGCTCACTCGCCCACTCGCCCCGCCTTCCTTTGCTCTCGAATCTCTGATTGACCACTCAGAGCTGCCCCCCTTCCACGCCCGCTCTGCCTTTAACCTTTGAGCTTACTCTTAAACCATGACCTTGAGGTGCTAACTTCGAATGTGGAAATTCTCACCAAAGAGTCGACAACCTTCTGCTCTTAACCGACCAACAAACGAAGAAAATTCAAAGTCTGACCTCTGAGAACCTTCAGTTACATTCAGACCTGTCTAATACTCTTACAATGGTCAACTCCCTAGAAGACCGACTCTGCCCTCCTACTTCGATTATCAACATCCTTCTGGTAACACTCTTTAAGGTTTGCGAAATCTTAAATCGCCTAACTTTAGCCTTAAATGATCAAAACACGATTTCATGCACAGAATCACCGATAATACACTTACACAATTGCGCAAAGAACTAAGCCAAATGCTCCAACATCCTTCCCTCCGACAGGATGACTAACCTGTACACGACGCATTATCTCACCACACTTTGTTGAAGATTACGTGGACAAAGTGCAACTTGGAGGCCGTATCCCTCAAGTAATAGATCGGCTCCTCGCACTCACCTACTGGTTAGTCCCTCAGCAACGTTCGGCTAAAGGAACAGGTCCTACTCATGACTTACCACTTGATGATGATGGTGATGTGCAAGCCATCTGTGAGATTAAAGAAAATCAGGCACTTGAACCCAAGCCTTCCCCACTCTCTCCATTCAAAGCACCAAGTTCGCTTGTCAAGAGCATTCAAAGTAGTGTGACTCCTTGACTCATCCCAAGTTCCAAGATCATACTGCCACTTTCTCTTAAGCAACCAAGATCTCCACTTTCTTTTCCTGTTTATTGGTCATCTTGATTTCCCGTAGGTACGTAGGATTACATGTTAAACTAGCTGTACTCCTATGTGTCGTCTGTCGAGTGCTGAGGCTGGGGGAACTAACCTGTTCCCTGAACTTAACCTGCCAGACTCAGGGTGTTCCACTTCTTCGTTCTCTGTTCAACACGCATGAGTCGGTGCTGCGGCCTGCTGAGCTCTGCACCCGACGACTCTGCTGCGGGAGAGAGGGCGGCTACCCGAGGACCTCGCCGTAGACGACAGTGCGCGCGTAGACGCCGGGAGGGGGCTTATCGGTATTGCGCAGCACGTGTGGGGTAGGGTGGAGTCGTCGACCCAGAAGACGACGTCCTCGGCTTACCGACGCAACAGAGAGCCACGTAGAGCTGGTCGTGGCTGAAGACGGGCTTGGGCATGAGGACGACGACCTTGCGGGGCGGGCGTCTGGCCTCGCTCTTGTTGATCGTTTTGGTGGGCCTTAAGAGAAACTGGTTGGAGCAGCCTCGGTGACACGATACGATCGATGATGTATGGGGTGCCGTTGCAGTGGCCGTGCGATGGGTCGAGAATGCGAAGACTTTATTCATAAATAACTAACTAACTGACTTCAGACCTCTCCCGAGCATGGGAGCCAGGCCGGACCGACAGGAGCCAGTCCGGAATCACGGGCCTGTAGACGAGGGGCGCCGAAAGGTGGGTCGGCGGAGAGTGATCATCAAGCTTGTCGCCATGCGACGAGGAGACCGCGATGTGACTGACAACCAACTCGTCGATAACCTTCCGTCTCCGCCCCCCGGCCATACCCCGTCCCACTGCGAACGTTCCGGCTGCCAACCGGCCCGCCCGAGAGGCGAATAAATATATTTAATATTTATGCATTATTTTTTGTACTTTAATCTCGCGCTCAAAGTCGGCATGTATTTCGGGTGTAACCGTCGAACGGACTTCATCCGCAGTGGCAAGATGGTCGCGTCGAACGCGAATTTGAGCACGTAGTGGGCGGGCGCATCAAAAAGAAGCAAGAGAAGCCTGAAGGGGGGCCTCGAAGCTCTTGAGTGACCGAAACAGAGACTGACGCGCATCATTCGGTGTATGTTCACCTCCTTCGGCATTGATGTGTGGAACTCTGTCCTGATTGTGCCCTTTTTGAATTTGGTGTATGTCGGCTTAACATTCGTGACGTACCAAATTCACTTCGCCCACCGCCGCCCACGGCATGATGCGGGCTGCCCATCGTGGCCGCCGGGCTCGAAGGTTCCGTCCAAGAAATCGCCCGGAAAACTTGCCATGGACAGCGAATACATGACCTTCGGTTCATTTTTGTGGTGCCACTACTTTGTGTTGCCAAATGTGGCGCTCGGTGCCCTCGTGGGCTACGTTCGGCTCCGCGTCCGCGAGCACCTGTCGCGTTGCTGCCTTGGGGAAGCTGAGGCGAGGGAACTGGTCGCAAGATTTATCCTCAACCAGATCTCCCTTGCTGTACACCTGACGACGCTGGAAGACTCCATCGCCGTGTTCCATTTTCGCGACTTGGCGATGCTCGACGGGAAGGGTAACTGCAAGGTAGCAAGCCTCTTGCGCGTTGAAGTCGACGCGAAGAATCGGGTGATGATAAATGCATGCCTGGACGATCGCGAGCTCACACCGAGCGAGTCATACATCCTGCTGTGGTTTTACACCGTTACATCGGCGCACGGGAGGATCCATGCCGCGGCGGGTTGGGGTCACGACGTTGACTCGCTCGACCTGATCGTCCGCCGCAACGCGATTTGTAGCATTTTTTACAATTTTCTGGGGTATACCAGGTTTGGGCAGTTCGCGGGCTTGCTGCATCGGCTCGGAATCCTCAAGCACCAATTCGCTCGCGTTGCACTGGTCTTCGACCATGGTTTGCGCCAAGGCTTCCCCGTACACGCCAATATCGCGCTGCTCGCCCCCTACTCCAAATTCGTCGACTTTGTGCTCAAACTCCGGCCGATCTTTATCGCCAACTTCCGACGTATGACGTCGGATACGACACGAATGGACCCAGAGGGCCACTTTATCGCCAGCATCATCCACGGCCTCGATCACGCAAACGCAACAAGCCTCGTGGATCCGCTACACTTGGATGTCCACCACCCCGATTTTGGCGCCATGGCCGAATGCGGCCGCTATATTCGCGCGTGTTATGTTGCTGACATCCCAGCCCTATTGTTTCCCGTGAACTACTCGCAGTTTCAAGGTAAGCATTCTTTCTACGATCGCATATTCGCGCATGCCCGAAAAATCAATCCCGAGCTTGCAGCGCTCCTCGATACCTGCATCATTAAATGATGTGTATTTTTTTTTTTTTTTTTCAAACAATACCTGCATCATTAATTATAAGCGAAAAGTCATAATGATCTGTAAATTATCCAACTAACAAACTAACTACTTGGGGATCCAGTGGTCTCCCGTTAGAGAGAATCTCGACGTTGCAGATTCAATTCGCCACGTTGTCCACGACATTTGGCTAAGCTCCGCGCCGTTCCGGTATTTCCGGATAGCACACGCTACCTTCTTGGCCAAGTGTCTAGAGCAAGCTTGCCTATCGGAGCAGGCGACGGAATCGAAGAAGACGACAGGTCGACACACGCGCCGATGTGGTGCACCAGCTAGAGATACCTCGCAGGCAAGGCCAAGTACCAGCCCTCGGATGTTCTCAAGGCGGTCCTCGGTCGTCGACTGGTGCGCCTGGGAGCGACGCACAGGCCATTGTCAAGCTCAACTCGGGCGTCTCCTAAAGCGGCATCCTGGCCTGCCTCGATGGTTACATGAACATAGCGATGGAGCAGACCGAGGAGTACGACAGCGGACAGCTCAAGGCAAAGTACGGTGACTGCTTCATCCGCGGCAACAACGGCGCGCCCTCCCCAATTCCCTAGCCCACATCCACTGCAGTCCACTAGATCAGCACGTTAAAACGAAGATAGACAGACGTGGTTCCTGCCATTTACCGCCGTATATATTTTTTATCGACTTTTTTGAGCGGCGTCTCGCCCAGCATGGTGCATCTCAACCTATCGCTTTCGTTTCGAACGTTTCGAACAGCGCTCTGTGGATTCACTTCAACGTGAAGAGGAGTCTCTGTTGTTGAAGCGAGCACGTTTGGGCAACGAACCAATCGGTTGGTCTTACAAACAACCGCAACTCTCGGAGGTGGAGGCTTACCAAACTGGGTTGACAAAATTCATGCGGATCGTCTGGAGTCGACTGGAGTGGATGGCGCGTTTGTTGCATCGGGGTGGCCTCGCGACACGGCTGATTGAGGCGCTCATTCGTCAGGCTCAAATGCGTTTTGGCGCCAGTTCCACCGTCTTCGAATCCAGACATGCTGCAAATGCCAAATGGATCACCGCTATTGCCACGGACTGCACACGTTTCGGGTGGGTCGAGGGCACCATCGTATGGGCCAGTGCAAATGACGTCCAACTTACTGGGGTGGTCTGCTCCCTGGCTCCGCTGCTCCATCTGATCGCACTGTTGTCAATCTTGCGCTCGCTGTTGGTTGGCCGGTCCCTGATATTATCAAGCTGCACCGGGTGTGCCACGAGAACGATGTCTGGTGGTCCACCTCCTTCCTCGCGGTGGACGGATATACTTTCCATGACGCATGTATTCCTCCTTCGGCGGTGGACCGTGCTTGGTTCGTCGCGCGCTTGAAGACTTTACTCCATGTGGATGCTGCCGGCCATGTTGGGCCCGAATATCGGGCCGATCGCGCCTTGGCAGGTATCATCCGTGGTGACGTTGCCTTGTGCATGTTTGACGGCCACCTGCGTATAGTTGAGGTGCAAGACACGGCTGGTGATAACGCGCTTGTCTGTGAATTGGAATCCCGGAAATATCACCGCGAGCTGCAGCCAGGTACAGCTGACGGTAAACTCGAAGGGGTTTGGTATGGAGTCGTATCCACGGCGTCACGGCCACGGCAGACACGCCCGCACCCTTTTTTTGCGCTGGCGGTGACCAGTACCCTTTGACCCCGAAGGCTGTGCGACCGTTTCGTGTTCTTCCCTATGGTTTGTCACTCGACTGGGATCCTGCAGCTTGGTTTGTCCCGAAAGCCACGGCAGCCGTTACGGTCTCTTGCGTCGGTATGCGTCGCCTTCCCGTGAAACGCCGCCGCCCCGGTGGCGAGTTTCATCGGGAGCCTTTCTCTTTGCCGTTAAGTCCCGCTGCAATGCGCAACGAAATTACTTGTTTCCATACCCGCCGCCGCGCATCCATCCCTGCCTCCCACGTCCTCCATTATCCCCCCAAAATTGGTTCGGGCGCCTATGCTGCGACTGTCGCCGCCCGGTTTCCTACGTGGGCCACGCCTCGTTCTGCACTTGATAGCTGTGGTACTAGACCGCCCATTGATCATCTCTACGTGGCCAGCGACGGATCCGTGTCCAAAGGTGGGCGCGGATCTGCTGTAGCCATTTCGGATCCTGTCGCCCCACGCCTCTACACTTTCGCTTTGCGGGTCGCTCCCGGTCCTGGAACTCTATCTGCGTATCGTGCTGAGGTCAAGGGCATCTACGCCGCACTAGTTGCACCTTTCCCCTTCGTGATGTACTCCCTAGGTTACCCGCGAAAGCTGTCCTTGACAATAAAGGCGCTGTGCTCGCACATTCTGGCCTCTCGCAGCGCGTGCCAGTCAATTCCAGTGATATTTGGGATGAGATTGCGCACTTTACTCCACGTTAACGGCGCATATTGGTACATTTGACCTCGAGTGGGTGCGTAGCCACCCGGAACGTCGCAAATCTTCTTCCCCATTCACTTTTATCGGGTGTCTCCAACATCTTGCTGATGGCCGTGCGCCGCGTGGGCGGTTTGGAGCGGGTGCGGATGACCCTTCTTGCACGCATTTCTGCCATGGCCGTCGTTGGTTTGGCACCTTCCAGCGGCGCCGTCTGTTTGACGGGGTTTGCTTCACTTTGCTGACGCAGCTTGCATATTGCTTACAATCTCAAACACCTCACTCTGATGCACCTGGAGCGTCTGTCTCTACAGTAACGATTGCACGCCCCCAACTCAAGCGCTATTCGCTGATCTAGTCTACCTTGTGTGTGAGTCACTCGCACAATCATTCCTTACGCGCATCGCGGCCTTTATCTCCACATCTGCTGACGACCGGCCTCCATCTATTATCGACGAAATGCGATCTACTCACTTCGCAGATGAGGAAACTCGGGATTTCATCAAGTTATTGTCCAACAAATTCACTCAGTTCTACACCGAAATTACTTGTACGACGGGAGTGTAGTTAAACTATCGGGGTCACCTAACTGATGGCCCCACTGCCATTGTATCCCAACCCTCTTCTTCTCATCCAACCACCTCGTTCACGCCACAGGCAGACTTTGATGCACTAACTACTAAAGTCGACGACCTTACTAAAAGAATCACAGTACTACAAACCCTGTGCAGAGTAGTTCCGCGAGGCATTGGTATTAATAATTAGTAAGTCACTGAAGAACCATCCCGTCTCACCGTGAACAACGAGTGTTTGCGAGGGACCGGGTCGAATTGAGCGCAGATCTCAGTCAACCAAAATACGGATCGACCAAACAGCGCAGATCTCATACATTTGTAGTCAACCAAGATACGGATTGACCAAACTTAAGTGACGAAACTTGTTGAGGGTTATGTGGTGGTTGGTAACTTGACTTTTCCCATAATAACATTATCCTCTTTCCTCATGCGTTCAATCTACGCTGAGCGGGATCACTCTCCCGCCTGAGTACAAGCGGCGGACTTGGATTGCCCCATAACATGGGTGGTATTGGCGGCGACGGCCGTCGCGGCGGCCCTGGCTCTGAACCAGTCCCATCTCTCTACCCCAAACACTCGTTCTGGCCCCTTCCCAACCTACGTGCTCTGCGCTCATTCTGCTGTCCCCTCCGTTTTACGCCCCTCTTGCGCCTCATCCCACCATGCGCTCCTCTGCGCTCCTTTTGCTGTCTCCTCCGTTCTCCGCCTCTCTCGCACCTCAACCTACCATGCGCTCTTTTGTCGCTCTCACCACGCCTCTCACTGCGTGACCGCCTCTTCCGGGTTTCTCCCGTCTGCCTTGCTATTTTCCTTCTTGCTCCATCGCCTTCGGTCGTCTTTGGCCTTCTCTTCTTTTGTGCGATCATCCATTTTGGCTCTCTGAGCCTGGGAGTTGCCAACCATAATAACAATAATATCCTTGTCACCGAGAGACTCGCTTCTGCTACCACCTCTCGCAGTAACAACGGCGTCCAAAAATGTTGCCTGCCTCGTCCTCTCGCCCTTTTACAGGCTCATGCTCCGTTGCGCCGAGTGGCCGATCCCCTCACGGGGGGTGGGGGGTTGGGAAAGGCGATTGCTTACAGGGGGGAAGGCGGTGAGACTGTAGGTGCTGGTTGTGGAGGGGGCGTCGAAGATGGCGTGGTCGGTTTCGGAGTAGGCTTTGAAGCCGGTTTGGGTGTCGGGGCTGGAATTGGGCTTGGTATCTCGCCAATAGTCGGTGCAGCACTCGGAGTCGGTACTGAAGCGGGTCCAGACATTACGAACGTATACACCGAGCCTGAACCCGCCCCGCTATCTTCATCCCCCGGGGCCCCGATAATCACAATGTTTCCTTCAATCGCGACGCCATCGCCGAAAAAATCGTCAGCGGCCGCGTCGCTCGCCGTTAATTTGTGAATTTGCTCCCACGACAGGCCATCGTCCGCGGTAGTGAACACATATGCCGCGCCCGATTCGATTCCATAGTCGCTGTTTGCCCAGGCTCCAACGACCACGTTGTTGCCCGAAATGGCTACGTCCCAGCCAAACTCGTCCCAGTCAATCGCGTCGCTCGGCGTCAGTTTCTGGGTTTGTTCCCACAAGAGGCCATCATCGATGGTGCGAAACACGTAGGCCCCCGCGTCGCTGGTTGCCCAGGGCCCGACGACAATGAGGTTTCCTGAAATGGCGACGTCGTAGCCGAACTCGTCGTCGAAAAGAGGGTCGCTCGCTACCAACTTCTGCGTTTGCTCCCACGTGAGGCCGTCATCGGCGGTGCGAAATACGTAGGCCGAGCCCAGATCGATTGCGTCTTCATCGTCCCCCATAGCCCCGACGACCAAGAGATTTCCTGAAATATCAACGTCGTAACCGAAATACTTTTGCTCTTCGGGGTCGCTGGCCGTCAACTTCTGGATTTGCGACCAAGAGAGACCGTTGTCCGTGGTGAGAAAGATGTAGACCGAGCCGGATGAAAATTCTTCGTCGTCGTCTAAATACGATGCGACAGCCACGATATTTCCCGAGATCGCGAGAGAGCTGCCGAAATAGTCGAACGGATACTCGTCGCTCGAAATCAACTTTTGGGTTTGCGACCAGGTCAGGCCATCGTCGGTCGTACGGAAGACGTATGCCGACCCCGTCTGGCCGCCATACCCGTAGTCATAAATGGTTGTTGATCCCGGGTCGTTCCCCGGTGCCCCGACGACGATAAGGTTTCCATCAATCGCTACAGCCGTGCTAAACCGATCGTACCCGCCCGCATCGCTCGCGGTCAACTTTGCGACTTGGGACCAGGAGAAGCCGTCGTCCTCGGTGCGGAAGACGTATGCTGAGCCCGACGAGAAGCCGCCGTCATCGTCGTTATGGGCCCTGACTACCATAAGGCTACCCGACAAGGCGACGCGTTGGCCGAAATAGTCTAAAGCTGCCGCATCGCTCGCCACGAGCTTGGCCGTTTGTTCCACCGTGTTCTCGTCGAGGCGGCGACCGCGCCGGCGGCGCCTTCTTCCATCTAGAGCGATCTCAGGGAAGGCGCCGATCACGTCCGTCAGCCACTTGATCATCAGCGCGTTGGTGAGCTGCATCTCGCTCTGCGCCCACTCCTTTTTGATTGCCTTTTGCTTGCTGTTTCTGAAAAAATAGGAATATCTTTGAAGAAATCTTTCATCTGGATTCCGACCGAGCTCAACTCGCTGGAAACTGTGTGTATTCGTACCTTGTACAAGGTTTAAGATTTGGTTCAAAGTGGACTTACTGGCCTGCACTTGAAGGCGAGTGTTTGCGAGGGACCGTCAGCCGTCGAGGTCAGCACTGCACAATACATTTTCAGTGACGACGGAGCATTCCTCTCCGATATACCGCGCAGTTGGGGTGCCCAGCGCCTGACTGTCAGCGGCGTGCTCTATCACAACTTCAAGAAGATTGAACTGGCCGCTCGAGGGAACAAGAAGATCCTCGACGACATGAATGTTCGCTCGCTCCTTTCGACGCTCCGCGCCGTTGTGGTCGCCAAGCTGGGACAAAAGCCACTGGCAGTGCGAGTGGACGAGCGCGACCAAGTTCCCAAGTCAGGGCCCGGGTTTTGCGGGCTATTGCTCCACACGCTTATCGCTGTCGTGCAGTGCGAGCTGTCTGGCAGAAATCCCAGCACTGCCTACGGGCTTGGTCGCCTCGTGACGCCTGCTTTGCTTATGCCGGAGGGCGAGGGCAACGATGCGACTACAGGTCTCACGTTTGCCAAAATGCCCGACAACAACCGCCTCGACGATGACGGCGATGAAGTCTTCGATAATGCCGAGGACGTCGAGGACGAGGTCGCGAAGTTCGCGTATGCGCTCGAACCCGACCAAGGACCAAACCGCGACATGCTGCTCGAAGCCCTTCGCATGGAAAGTAGCAACGGGAAGCTCGAGTACGAGCACGTCGTTTGTGCGAGGGAACGCTGCTATGTGGTCGAGACGTTCGATGCGTGCTGGTATCATCACGTGCACGTGCTCAAAACGCGGGCGCACGACGATAACGAAGGGTCACCTGTGTGCGTGGCTGCGGACGAGGACGGCCACCTGCGCGTGCTGCAGGGTGCGTCGCTGCTAGACGAGCCGTCGAGCCTTCGAATAAGGTACGCGATCAACCACCCCGTGCGCAATGAATCGGGGCAGCTGATATCATTGCAAGAGTGCGTCAACACGGCGAGCGTGGTCAACGCTGGAGAGGTCGCATTGCTCGTCCTCGAACGCCGGTGTGCGGTTGGGCAATCATATTTTTCCGAGGGGACCAACCACGCAATAAGCGTGCACAGACTGTCGATTTTTGCGATGCGACATATGCTACCCGTGGAGTCATCGTGCACTGCTCGACAGTCACTGGCGCCCACAACGTATCGTTATGCCGCGACCAAGACGGGTGGCGGGTGATCGACGGCAGAGGCGGGACATCCAGCGGTCCTAAGGCAACACTGGGCGACGTATTATTCAATGAAAACGCCGACGTGTGCGACGAATGTGCCTCGGGCGCCAATTCCGCCGAATGCCTCGTACACGCCGTGCTCGTTGAGGCCCAGGAACCAAAGGGGACGCCGGGCTCGCGCTCTGGCAGGGCCGCGACGAGGCACTTTCGCCAAACAACGTCCTCGATATCGCTCACCTCGAATACGTAGTCGCGCCCGAACCAAGTACGTGCGCGAGCGATGTGCTTGTCGCCAAGCAAGACGGGCGATCCGCCGTCTTGCGTTTCCTGGGGCTCCACCCAGTTACGCACAGGGTTTTCCAGGCTCAAGGGACGCAGAAGGGCAATGGCCCAATCGGAAGGTTGCTCGAGGGCAAATTTCAGGCTCTCGGCATTGGGGGACTCGTGTCGTCCAAAAGTGGCGCGCATGGAAAAGAACTGCCTGCAAGTGTGAGGGGCCTCTACGAGATGTCCATGGACCAATTTGAAGCTGCGCATGCCGTCGAGATGATTAACACAATTTACCGCGAAATCAAAACGAAAACACTGGCAAAAAATTCAACGGTGAAAAAAACCCCTGTTGAGACGATGGTGCTACATGTTGAATGCGCCTGTTATCTCGAACACGACATCGAGTCAAGAGGGGAACCGGAAAACTTCGTCGTGCTCCCGTGGACTGGGACGATGGGCGATGATGAAGATGAACTCAACGGAACGCTGAATGAAGATACATGGACTGAACGCAGCGTCGAGACATGCATCTTCCACACAGAAAGATCACTGGTTTCCGAAATTGCGCGACGCACCCACCCCCATCCGACGGCCAACCATGCCGCTATTGCACCAGGCGAAGCCTCCGTCCGATTGTTCAGCGCTCGGTTGAAACCTCGGAGTTTCCGACCATGGACCTGATTGTTGAAATTGACGCGATGCAACCCTTGCCGCGCGCATTCGTGTCTTTCGAAGAAAAAAGACGAAAATTCTGGGCGATCGTTTCGGTGGTGATTTGCGGAAACGCGAACTGCGGAAAAGCGAACTGGATCATCCTCGATATTGACGAAGATGGCCATCATGCAAATGTGCGGGTAAGTGGCGCCGCAGTCGCCACACCGGTGAACAACTGGCGAACGTGCCGCGTTTTAGACAACGGGGAAGTTACCGACAACCCAGACTTGGGTAACAGCGTCGACGTCTACAAAAAAATGGTGCTAGTAGCATCGATACCGACGAACACGGGGCAGCGCCAGCGTCGACGACGGGCTTTGACATTTACGGCGTCGGGTTCGAATGCGCTGAGTCAACGGTTGTCTGGTGTCGTGACCACCATACAAAAGGCCCGCGCGTGGGCAGACGTCGTTGGAATTTCCAGCGCGCTCGGCCGTGAGGAAAACGAAAGTGGTCTGAGTCCACGTGCTAAGGCACTGCCTGTGGACGTTCCTGCGGCAAAAAAAAAAAAAAAAAGAGACGTGGCAGCCCATGCGCGAAATATTGGACGCTTCATCCCAGGGCGAAAATCCGTTCTTCAGAACATCATCATCAACAACAACAACAACAGTGACGGGCACGGGGCGTTGTCGGCGACCTGCGATGCCGAAGCCGCGGGTAAAATCGCCAATTTTTGGCGCGACACCCAAAGAACAAAAACCATGGAAGCCATCGTTTCATCGGTGATCAGCGACGGTATAGACCGCGAGGAACTCAGAGATCATGGTGGTGAACTTGGGGACCTTCTCAACAACGATAATCTGCTCGTGGACGCCATTATCGTCGAAAAAATCGCCAAACTCGTTAAAAGGCGCAACGAGCAACTCAAGCTCGGGGTTGGGACCTACATCATCGATTGTCTTTACAATTGGACCATTCTGGAGCACGCCATTACGCATCCGGGGTCGTTGGGAACCTTGAAAACAGAGCTCGATAAAAGCGAATGGACAGATCCGAGGGGTCTATATTTCCCACTTTGGTGGCCTGCTTGATTTTCTTCGCACCGAAGACGGTCCAGCGAAAGTACTTTTGGAGAGATGTTGCGGTTTGCACTCCTGGAAACGGACATTCCTCCTCCCCCGACTAACCGAGGAGAGACGTGGAAATGACATCTTGCGTGCTGGGACCCCCACAACGTGTTGCCAATAGACGCAGCAAAGATTGCTGCCCTGGCCATGGGCCTTTGTCTCCGCAGGGATACCTCGCCCGATGGGAACCCAGCCCCGAAAAGGAGGAGACGGGAATCAGGGTCGCCTGAACCAGAACTCAATGTAACCGTCGAGGATGGTGGGTATAACCCCCACTATAGGACAGCCATCCTCGAGACGTGGTGCGTCAGGCTAATAATGACTGTGGCATCGCGGTCATCAAGACGCTCGACGCTCGTTCGATCGGCGTCGAACCGCCGTGGACGACAGACGACCTCACCAGGGAGGGGAGGTGGCAGGTTGCCTTCGAGCTTAAGGAAGAAAAGACTCTGTGCGAGTACATCGTTCAGAACAGGGAGAATTCTCAAGCCCCGCCACCACCCACGATGATGCATCTCGCGCACACACAGACCGTGATGATGACGTGCGCGTCGTGCGGGCAAGTGATATTTGAACAAGTTGGAGTGTCCTCGTGAATGTGGGGTGTGCCAGGTTGTGGAGGAACGGAGCGCAGTGCCGCGATAATTCCGCTTCTGCACGACACACAACCCGAAGATGCAGACGTCGCTGACCTCTCTACGGGGCGCGCTCTCGTCCGGCGGCAGTGTGCCGGGTGCAAGACCTCGGGGCTACGTCCAGATGGTGTTGCCGACCAGAATGAAAAGGGGGGTCTCCGCCGCCGGCGCTGACCTTCGCCCTGGAGTGCAGTCGCGAGGAGGGGCAGGGTCTCGCCCCAAGCGAGCGCCTCGTGTTCTCCGACGAACAAGGAAAGCGGGCATACGATCTCAAGGCCTTGCGAATGGTCACCGACGACAACGATGTTCGCGTCGCCGTGCGCGACGGGCGAGACATTCGAGTCGATTGGATGAAGAGCGGTACGCGGTCGACGCTCGAGGAAAAGGGGACGGAGAGCTATGAAACGTGGGGCGACGTGCCCTGGTGTGGCGAAATGCGTTTCTATTACGCCCTCGCATCCGTCGAGGATGCGTGCGGCGGGCCGAGGAGTGCTCCGAGGGGTGATCCCGGCACCGTTTTGGAAGACGACGACGACACTCCGACCATAAGACGACGGGACTCAGCGAGGAACAGAAGACGAGACAAGAACCCCGCCGCGCTCCCACCCGAGCAGGGCTTTGTGGGCATCGCTTTGGCCTCGCAGGGTGACAGCGAGCCATGTGCCGCGGCGGCGGTGCCGGCGCTCGCGCATTCCGAGATCTTCCAGTTCTACAGCCGGCGCATGAAATGGGGCTACCATCTTGCGTCGCTGGTGCCCTATTTTCGAGACGAACGCGCGGACCATGACGGCCGTGGTCCTCGCGACCATTCTCAACGTCATTGGTCGCTACGACGCGGCAAGCCCGATAGACGGGGGCCCTTTGTACGTAGCCTTCCGGGACCACACAACTCCGAAGGACGTTCTGAAAACCACAATCGCCTCCATGCAGACCGCCCTCAGTATCGTCGGCAACGCACCGGCAAAAACATTCAAGCTGCGATCCGCGACGGCGGGGGGTCTACGGGGCTCCAAGCGTTAGTATAAAGACAAAGACGGCGCGATCTACATGCACGAGAGCGGCGTGCTCTCGAAAACTGACGACGCTGGCTGGTCGGCCCAGCTCCTCGAATCACTCGCTCCCAACGTCGAGCTCGTCGTTTATCCTCTACGAAGACGGTCTCAACCTCACGCAGATCGTACGGGGCGCGCACAAAAGGCACGAGTTGCCGAAAGTGCCGGCCCCACCGCGCCGCTGGGAGAACAAGATCTACACGCTGCGCAAGCAATGTGGATTGCGCGTGCCCAATTTTTCTATAGAGGAGAACGACGATGGGCAAATAAGCTCGTTCGAGGAGGCCGAGCTCGCCGACGGGGAGTACGACGAGGAGGAAGAGAGAGCTGATGGACGGCGCGACGGCGAACAAAAAAGATAGCCATCCTCGAGCAGAATCAAAGCGACTTGAACGCCATTGTGAAAGATATGCAGGACGAAAACAAGGAAATGAACAACAAGCTCCTTACGAATCAATCACGGGTGTGAGTCTACGCTGGCTTGTTGACCACGATCGCACTCACCGACTGTTCATTGCGCAGATCCTCGAACGCCTCGCAACACTCACGTCGACGGGCGCAAGGCGAGAAGAGGAAGAAGAACCGAGGGCGAGCGGGCGCCCGCGAACCAAGGGGGGCAACCTCACGGCAGGGTCGAGTCCAACGGTGTCGGATGGAGAGGACGACCCGCCAACGCGAAAAGGTAGAGTCGCATGCATCATCGCGCGTCACGTAATGTGGTATGACACAGGAAATGCCCAGAGCAAGCGCTTCGCGGCATGGCACTCGGCGTACGAGGCCCGCACACACATGCTACCTGTCGTCGTCGTTTTACTGCGAAAGCGGGCCCGTCTTCGAGGACAACCTGGGGAGCTCACACGCGGTGACCAGTATCTGGCGACGCGGGTTGATCTCTTTTGTTCACCTCGCGCACACTCGCCGAAACATCGCCATGCATGCCCTCGCGTACGTCGTGCTGGCGGATGTCGACAACGCGGATTCGAAATATTCGACGCCGCGTGCGTACGTCGGGGCATGCAGGGCCCTCGATGCTGCGTTCGACGGTAGCAGCACGAGTACTTCACGCGGTCGCCCGCCTTTATCCCAAGGCACGGTCGAAGCCATCACGTCTGTTCTAAACGCGAATCCGACGACCTTCGACGCGCTCAGGGCGCCGAGGTCGCTCTAAGTGTGGCGCGAAACCAAAAACAAATGGTGGTAGTGCACGACTACCGCGAGCGCGTCGCGCACTTTCGATTCATGACGCAGCCGGAGATCATCCGGAAAAAATGGACCAAGGTGCACGAGGACTCGTCGGAAGGCGCAAAGCTGCGAGGCGCATTAGACTTCGATATGGAAGGCTGGAGGCAGATGATGCTTGGCTATCCACCCTCCAAAAAAAAGCCCCAGGAGAGAGATCCTCCGAACCTCTACGACGTGCCGATGAAGCTTACTGGGGATAGGCCCGTGAGCCACAGTCAGGCGGCGCGAATGTTGGCCGAGGCCTACGGCCAGGCCTCGTTGGACCCCGACAAGCGCGACTACTTGCGTGTTGCCCTTTCGCCGCTCTACGAGTTCGTCGCCAAGCTCTACGCGATCGAACATACTACGAGGTTCGCGAGCCGCGAAGAGAAAAAAAAATCGGCAAAGTTGCTAAAGGCCGAAAAGAAGACCTCTAGCGGTTGCTGGAGTTACTGCGGCAAAAAATCAAGTCGAAACTCGAGATTCTCGAGTATAGTCGCGTGGTTGCGCGACAGCAATCTCGGGGCGACGGCAGCGCGGGCGACGATCCGGCCAACGATCCGTTGGTCATCGCCAAAGCGTACGACCCGGGCGCCTTGTTTCCGCTCATGCGAGGGCACAAAGACAGCTACATGCCCGTTACCGACGCCATCGTACAGCAGGGCTTACGGTTTATAGTGTGATGGTTGGGCATAGACGTGGACTTGGACTCGCTTCCGACCGTTGGCGTCGACGACCTGTACGACCTACGGAAGGCGTACAAGTTCCCGAACCGTGCGCCGACTATGAAGAAGATTATCTTCACGGACGGCATCGGCATCCAGATCCCCGTCGGTCGTCGGAGGGATCGTTGTCGTCGCGTTGGGCACGAGAGCAACGACCAAGAGAGCGACGACGGGCGTGCGGTCAACGACGAAAACGCGGTCGCCGTCGAAGAAGAGCCCGAGGAGGCAGCGGAAGCGTTGGACGACACGCACGTCGACGCCGGCGAGCCCGAGATTCCTCAAGCCTGCGCGAGTTGCTCGTGATGCAGTAGCAACTCGCGCAACACCAGTTGCTCGTGGAGCGACTGTCAGCGCAACGCCCCCATTTGGGACGCCCACTGCTCCAGCCGCCCATGCGACCCCGGCCGCCCGAACAGCCACCGCCGGAAGCGGACGGCGATGGCGGCTTGATCCCCGGATCAATCGACCCGAAGACCCAGTCTGCATGCACGTGGTCGATCGCGGCAAGGCCGAGGGTGTTGGCCTGCGAGCCGATTGCGAGCTCAACTCGAAATCTGCGCGTCTGCACGAAAAGGCCCGAGCCGAAGGACGTCGATCGCGACGCATACGCTCGCACTTCCGCGACCCGCGGGACCAGAACGCGTTGTGGACGAAGTTGCGGGTCTCTGCGAGGGACATGCGCAACAAAGCTCGGATCGAGAATCTCGTCCGGAGGCGCAACAGCCGCTGGGCAAGGGAGCAAGAAGCTCGGATAGACGATATGCAAGCGCTGTTGGAGATTGACATCGACGACGAGCGGCGCCGCAACCCCCGGACAAAGGAGGATGTGCTCGACGACGCGCTCAAGACGACGTACTTCAAAAACCACGACCGAGGCAACATCATCGAGGACAGCAACAGGTCCAAGCGCCAGCGCATGGCGTTGATCCAGCGCAAGCAGTGGTGGCGGGCGGGCGTGGCAAACCGCGTCACGCCGCTGCGAATGTGGGTAAGCCTCGGGTACGGCGACCGTGCCGCGAAGTATCTCGGGCCGAAGCAAGCAATCAAAGTCGGCGTTGACAGCGCGCCCGAGAAGCAGGTGGCCAAGGAGATCACCGAGCGCGACAACGTCTCGTCGGCATACACCGACGAATACCGGTCCAACTGGACCTGCTGCTATTGTGAGGGGTATGTGAAGCAGCACGTCCACGTGTCGCGGAAGGCACACAGCACTTCCTACTGCACGTCGTCCCACGTGATGCATCGACGCGACGTGCTCGCGTCTCGGATCCTGACGCAGACTGCTCTCGCGAACGCGACGGGCGTCTAACGACGCTGGTCGGACACCCAGCGACCACAATCCCACGACACCGACTACGCGCGCTTCGTGGCGACGGCGACGGCTTTGGCGACGAACCATACGTCAACTTGAATAAGGACAAGGGCCTTCGGAAATAGTCATCGACCAAACGTCGCGAGAATGCCAAAGAACGCAGAAAGTCTGTCGAGGAGGATTTGGTTGCGAGAGCATCAGGACGATCCACCAGGGCCAGCGCTTAAACAAAAATTCACCTTCGCGTGCTTCCTTCCTTCCTCAAGCCGCCGCTCTTCCACCATAAATTTACCACGCTCGCAGGTGCGCGACGACGTCAAGTCGACCAGGTCCGGAGCGCGACGCCCCCACGTAGTCGAGTCGACCCCAGCAACCCCACAATCCTAAACCCTCCTCCCACCCCCGCCAATCTAATAAGCTGCTTTGATTCGAATTTGATCAGCGCACGTTCGCTATAACCTTTGAGTCCTAACTACTAATCGACAGATGTTTGTCTGTCTGTTTGTCTGTCTGTCTGTCTGTTTGTCCCTCGATTTAGGGTAAGGATCAGGTAGGCGCGAGAGTAAGGATCAGGTAGGCGCGAGAGCCAGACAGTGATCCTCCAAGCCGTCTACGGCGACCTCGCAGACTATTTCCACGACCCGCGGCGGCTCTTTCAGCGCGCAGCGCGCCATTCTCACGCCCCGTCGAAAAGATGTTGTCGATGCTGACAACGCGCGCATGACCGCGGCCTTTTTTTCCCGGAGACGAGGCGTCGGAGTTCTTTTCGGCTGACTAGGCTGGGTCGGAAGACGACGCCTCGCTCTTTACAGTCGAGTTTTGAACTCCCTGACAACCAACGGCATGCTGACTTTGATCGCGAGCTTAATGTCTTCGCAACCTCGACCCGTCGCACGGCCACTGCAACGGTACCAGATGCATGATCGATCGTGTCGTTGTCACCGAGGCTCCTCCAACCTGTATCGCTTAAGGCCCGCCTACGCCAAACGATCAACAAGAGCCAGGGCCAGACGCCCCGCGAGGTCGGCGTCCTCTTTCCGTCTTCTGCCACGTCCAGCTCTACGTGGCTCTCTGTCGATCGGCATCTCCGAGGATATACTCATCTGGGTCGACGACTTCACCCTACCCCACACGTGCTGCGCAATACCGATAAGCCCCCTCCCGGCGTCTACACGCGCACTATAGGTGAACTTACTGGGACCACGTGAACTTACTGGGGTTTGAGATTGGGACTAGGTGGACTGAGTGACAAGGTGAAACGGGGACCAGGTGAACATACTGGGGTTTTCAGAGTAAAGGGTTTTTAGAGTAAACTCAAAGGTTGGCGGCGCGTGCGGATCAAAGCAGCTTAGATTGGCGGAGGCGAGAGCGACGAGCTCAAAGGAGTTGGTGTGAGCTAGGTGAACTTACTGACCAGGTGAACTTATACGAAACTTACTGGGACAGGTGAACTTACTAGGGTAAGAGATTGGGACTAGGTGAACTTACTGGCCTACACTTGTTTCCTCCTAAAACCCTCCTCGGACTGGCTCTGTCAACGGCGGCTAGCTTAAAAATCTGCACTTTCTCGAAGGGACGATGACGGAGGGCGAAGCCACGGTCCCGTGCCCGAAGAGCTCCGCGACGTTTAACCTGTCGGAGGACAACGTCAAGATGCTGTTCATCGAGGCGTTTCTCGCGGACAACCCGTGGCTCGCAAATCACACCGAGAAGGGGGCGAAGAAGGCCAAGGTGTTGTCCGAGTTCTTCAAGGCCTCGGGCATGAAGACTACTTGGACGACATATTTGAAACACGTGTGTCGTCTCGCCGACGAGCGCGAGGAATTCATCTCGAAGCGCCTGGAGGACACGGACACGTGCCACGTCTACGAGGACCGGACGTTGCTCGAGCAAAAACTGGACGACCTGGTGGAGGCCAAGCGCGCCATGGTGACGAAGTGCAAGGCGAGCAAGGGGGCGACCAAACGCAAGCAGGAGAAGGAGCGGCGCCCCGGAAATCAACAGGCCGCGTTTGTCCACGAGGGTAAGAGCATGCCCGACGACGACGACGACGACGACGACGAGGACCTCGAGCGGGAGAACGTCGACGAGAAGGCGCGCAACGAACGCCGCGACGGCTCCGGCAACAACGCTAACGACAGAGAGTTCCGCGTGCTCGTCGAGACCCCTGACGGTGAGCTGATTGACGACGGCGAGGAGTCTCAGTCCAGCCCCGTGCCGAAGAAGAAGCGACGGAACTTCGAGACCTGCGAGGTGATTCCCTTGAAGGACGTTACTGACGCCGAGAGCGACGATGATATCAAGACCAGCGGCATGAGCCAAGCCTTCGCCGCATACCTCAAGAGCAAGACCGACATGAACAACGCCACGATGAACAGCAACCTCGAGGAGCGCAGACTGGCCCTCGCCGAAAAGCACGCTGAAAACGATGCCAAGAAAACCGACGCCCTCCTCGAGCAGAACAAGCTGATGCTGAAATTATGCGACAGCCAGATGCTCGAGGAGCGCAGGCTGGCCCTCGCCGAGAAGCAAGCCGAAAACGAGTCCAAGATAACTGAAGCTCTCCTTGAGCAGAACAAGCTCATGATGAAGTTGTTCGAGGCCGAGCTTCATCGATCTCGCGAAGGCGCGTAAATCCACTTCGCTGCCCAATCCCCTCGTTACGAGGAACAGGCGACCATGCGTATGTTAGATAATTTTGAAGAGGAGGGCAGGTTGGATAGTGCAAGTCGTCTCGTGGCCATGAAAGGTAAGTAACAAACCATAGGCCAGCCCAGTGCGTATGGCGTGGGCTGATCCCAACGCCGTAGCGCGCAGGATAAGAATCGCGGGGCGCACAGAACAAGGGGCGCTGCAATGGGCGTCGGGGAGAGTTGGCGCCTGTCGCCATGCAACGAGGAGACCGCGATTTGACCGAGCAGGCATAGTGGCAAGGAAAAAGGCCACGGCGAAGTGAGTATACGCGCGGACCGGCTGGAGGGGGAGCTTGGTGTTCGTGTTCTTCTTGTAGTGTCGATAAATGCAACGTAGCGAAGGATGTCGCCGAAAGCCCCCTCGACAAGCTCTCGAATGGTAGGTAGTTGAAGCGGCGCTGGCTGGGGGTGAGGTTGACGCCCGTGAAAAGCACGGGCCCAACAGCGTAGCCGAGGTCCGCGAAAGGCGTGGTACTGGGTCCGGGCGCGGAGGTGGTTGGATCACATCCGGGAGTACTCGCGATATTAGAGACATGTGTGACGGTCTGGTCATGGTTGCGGCTCTCGAAGGGCCCGTAGATTTGGGCGATAATGCCGTCGGGGTCGACCTCGCCGCGGTAGTTATTCGAGCCGCGCTCTTTTTCGTGCTTCCTAGAAGATGCCGTCGCCATCAGGCCGGCAAATGGGGCTGAACGTGTCTTCGATGAGGAAGGTCATATGCGTGTAGGTGCAGCTATTGTTTCAGAAGCTACCTCGACTCTGGGAGCTTGGGCTGGATGCGGACGTGTCGACCTTCCCGACTATGCCCTCCGCGAAGTTGTCGTGGATGTAGTGGAAGAACCAGCGGGTGACAGACTACAAGCACGACTTTCTCCGCGGGAAAAAGTGCTGAAAGTCGACGAGGCGGTCTGGGTAGGCCAAGCACTCGGAGGAGACGAGCATGCCCTCGATGGGCTGGATTTTCTTGCGGTCGCCGAGGTCGACGGTGAGGTCCTTCAATCAAGACGCTTCCAGCAACTCTTCGAACTGCTCGGGCTGGAACCGGAAGTGCTGAAGGAATTGTGCACGGCCCAGCCAGAGCGAGAGGTAAGCGCCGTAATCCGTCTGGTCGTCGTAACGCCGAATCGCCCCGACGCGCTGGTATACTGGCGCCGACTTCCTCAGGTTGATGCGCCGCCGGGTCGAGTTGCGCCGATATTCTCCAAGCGGAACACGCTGCCAGCTCCATGACGTATTCCTCGATCGCCTCCTACAGCATTATGCAGAGCGTCGCAAGCTCTTTTTCGTCCGCCAATTTCGCTCGCTTGCAAGCTGCTTGACGCTCCCGAAGCCGACCCAGCATGGTCCGCACGTCGCGCCCGGCGATCGACACCGTGGCCCGCCGCATACCAGGCGCTCGGCGCGGGACGTTAACTCTGCGTACTCTCACTTTCGCCCCACCCCCCTTTTTTTTTTTAGTCGACCATCCGAAAACTCAAAACTGTACGAGCATTACGTAAGTTTTCGAGGTCGTCAAAATGTTGACGTCAAAAACAGCCGTTATATGTTGACGTTGACGTTGATGTGACTTGACGTGACCACCTTCTTTGCGTCACGGTCACAAGCCACTGAAAACTAGGAATCGGTGAGAACTAAAAGGGGCCTATAGACTATAGGAAAGGTCTTTTTTGGCAACAAAGGCACAAACAACTATAGAGAGTGGATTCAGGAGTCACAGAAGAAGGGGGACGAGGCGCAGTAGTGTCAAAACAGGAGGAAGATACGACAGTGAAAGGAGGGAGGTAGGTGCCGAACGTGCTGCACAGTCCCCTTCTTGCAGCGCAGAGGCGGCGTACTGCGTGTCGCCATCATCCCCATCATCTAAGCCGCCGAGCGTGGTTGCTCCAACGTGAGGTTGCGAAGACGAGGAGATGACAAAATTAAATTCCCTGTGATTCTCGAGTGAGATGCTCTACAGATCACTTGATGATGCAGGTGTCGAGGAGCACTGCGAGCTCAGGATTAATTTTTCGGGCATGCGCGAAGATGCGGTCGTAGAAAGAATGCGTGCCTCGGAACTGCGAGTATTTTACAGGGAACGAAAGGGCCGGGATGTCATCAAGAAAACACGCGCGAACATAGCGTGCGCATTCGGCCATGGTGCCGAAATCGGGGTGGAGGACGTCAAAGTGCAGCGGGTCCACAAAGCTATATGCCATTGCGTGATCAACGCCGTGGATGATGCTGGCGATAAAGTGGCCCTCTGGGTCCATTCTTGTCGTATCCGACGTCATACTTCGGAAGTTGGCGATGAAGATCGGCCGGAGCTTGAGCACAAAGTCAACGACTTTGGAATATGGGGCTAGCAACGCGATGTTGGCGTGTACGGGGATGCCTTGGCGCAAGCCATGGTCAAAGACCTGTGCAATTCGAGCGAATTGGTACTTGAGAATTCCGAGCCGATGCAACAAGTCTGCAAGCTGCCCAAACCTGGTATATCCCAGGAAATTGTAGAAAATGCTACAAATCGCGTTGCGACGGACGATCGGATCGAGCGAGTCGACGTCGTGACCCCAACCTGCCGCGGCATGGATCCTCGAGT
Organism: Chrysophaeum taylorii; assembly: GCA_029834535.1. NCBI lineage: Eukaryota > Pelagophyceae > Pelagomonadales > Pelagomonadaceae > Chrysophaeum > Chrysophaeum taylorii. Next base: position 165,510 of record JAQMWT010000538.1, on the reverse strand, counting down.
GCGCCGATGAAAGGCCAAAAAAAAACAGCAGGATGTATGACTCGCTCGGCGTGAGCTCGCGACCGTCGAGGCTTGCGTTCATCATCAGTCGATTCTTCGCATCAATTTCCACGTGCAAAAGGCTTGCTATCTTGCAGTTACCCTCCCTGTCGAGCATCGCCAAGTCGCGAAAATGGAACACGGCGATGGAGTCTTCCAGTGCCGTCATGTGCCCAGCGAGGCATAACTGGTCGAGGATAAATCTCGCGACGAGTTTCCTCGCCTCAGCTTCCCCGAGGCAGCATCGCGACAGGTGCTCGCGGATGCGGAGCCGAACGTAGCCCACGAGGGCACCGAGCGCCACATTTGGCAACACGAAGTAGTGGCACCACAAAAATGAACCAAAGGTCATGTACTCGCTGTCCATGGCTAGATTTCCGGGCGATTTCTTGGACGGAACCTTCGAGCCCGGCGGCCACGATGGGCAGCCCACATCATCGCGTGGGCGGCGGTGGGCGAAGTGAATTTGGTACGACACGAATGTCAAGGCGACATACACCAAGTTCGAAACCAGCACAATCAGGAGAGAGTTCCACACATCAATGCCGAAGGGGCTGCACATCCACCGAATGATACGCGACACCCTCACTCAACGGCTTCGTGGGCCGCCTTATGGCATCTCTTGCTTCTCTATGACGCGCCCGTCCTTTACGTGCTGCTGCTCCTGTACGCTCCTCGCGACCATCTTAGGACGCACTAACTTTAATCCTAACCCTTAGCCCATGCTGCTAGGGTCGGATAAGAAAACGAGACTAGCCCGCGCCGCAACGACGGGTCCTACAACGTGTGGGCTTTTTCCTTTTTTTGCGTGAGGGGACGAAAGGATGCCGACTTCACTATGGGGACTAGTTCCATCGCGACGATCTCGCGGCGTGGCGGCACATACTGCTTGAGTACAAATGAACATAGCTCAGCGATCCGTTGAGTATGTCTTAGTACAAACTGAAACATAGTTAACGGCTCGTACGAACTTTCTTATCCGACCCTAATGCCGGGCCTTTGGCTGCGCCCGGACGGTTAGGCTAACGCCTTGCCGTCCCCCCCCACACCCACCCATCCCACTCTCATTTCAGCTCGACGCTCTTACCCCCGCCAATCTAATAAGCTGCTTTGATCAGCGCAGCACGTTCGCTAACCGTTGAGCTTACTCCTTAACCCTTAGCCGCCGGGATTAAGCTAGCGCTTGGCCGTCCATAATAATCGGCTTGCGTCAACGTCCTTACTTCCACTCATCCCAGATCTCCTTTCCACTCGACGCTTTCACCCCCGCCAATCTAAGCTGCTTTAATCAGCGCGCGCTCCGCCCTCTAACCTTTGAGTTTACTCTTAGCAATCGACCTTAAAAACCTTTGAGTTTACTCCTAAACCCTTAGCAGTTGCAATCCGCAAACCCTGCTAGGGTCGGATAGGAAAGCTTGAAACTAGGCCAAAAGGTTAGTGCCGTTCTCTACAGGTGCCAAATCATCAAAGTTGCAGGATTTGCTAAGTTCGATTTGGTCAACTTTGATTTTCAGGCCCTGATGTCCGAGCCCAAGCGAGGCACCCCCCAAAGTCGATCAAAGTTGTTTCAAACGCCAAGTTGATGGCTCGAGGGGTGTCGGACGAGCAGAAGCGGTTGGCGTTGACGTCGAAATTATCGCGCCCGGGTTGTGGACCCCCATGACCAAGCAGGCCTGGCTGGTATCCGCGTGGTACGTGCCCCGACAACACTTCCTTGAAGACGGAGATAGCGCGTCGGGCTCAAATTCTCGGAAAGGAAGCGCCGCGCGCCTCGAATAGGAACTGGCCAGAAAGCGAGAAACCCTTCATTCAAAAAGCGTATCCGTCGTGTTGAAAATGGTTTGCAACAACAAAGAGCTGTTGGTTCTTCTGGCGCCTGCCGCGGCGATGGCGGCGGGTGAGCCGATGGAAATTTCTATGCACGTCGAGGATCAGCCTACAGACGCTCCCGACGTGGCGGATCCCTGCCAGACGTGAGAGACGCATAGATGTGGTTGATGGCGAGTGCGTCTCTTGCGTTGCCAAGCTTGAACGACGTTTGGGGGAGCCACTCGACCTGGGCGCATCCTGAACATCACGGACTCGACGGCAGCATCTACTTTACAATGTTTGCTTATTATCCTATTGTTCGCGATGTTTCGCGGCGCGAAGAAGCGAAACGGCGGTCCGGTGCAAGCTATCCTCGCATGGCGCTGACCAAGCACCCCAAGAAGCGGATTCGGCCGACCGATGAGGTGTGCGTCATTCACGACTATTCGAGCGGTTAAAGGGTGGACGAGGGATTGGGGTGGTTCAGAAGATGAGTTACGACCCCGGGAACGGGACTGTGACGCTCGCCGTCGAGTAAAGTGTTGATATGACGGTGGTCAATGTTGGCCTTGCCGGCGTTCGCAAGAGCGCAGAGAAGGAGAGCAATGGTCCCTTGGCGCGCATAGAGGCGCTTTGCCGCGGAGCCGCGCGCGACGACCGCTTCAACCTCGACCAACCAAGCGCCCAGCCTGTCTTTACCATCGCTTCGGAAGCAGTTAGCACAGAAGGACAAGATCATCAACAGTTTCAAGGTGGCCAATGGACGCAGCAGCGGCGCGCCGTCGTTGCCGAGCTCGAGACGGAGATGCCCCACGCCGGTACCTTCGCGGTCGAGGAGGCCTTGGCTAAGGAGATGGAGGTCGAGTGGAAGCATGAGGATGAGGTCCGGGATGCCACATGTCGGTAGGAGCGATTCGGGGTCCTGATCGAGCGCCACGATACCGCGACGGAGAACCAGCGCAAGCGCAACGTGGCGAAGCTCCAGAGCGTGAGAGACGAGTAAGAGGCGGCAAAGGAAGATGCTATGGCGGTGGCGGCCGACATGAGGGAACAAATGAAGGAGTTGTGCTAAGCAGTGTGACCCTCGAATGCTGTGCCGACTCGAGGAACGCCACGCTGCTTTTAATCGTAACGCGAAGCGAATGACACTCAAACTCGCCTCTGGCAAGGTCCGCCTCGAGGCCCATGACAAGGAAATCGAGCGGCTCCGAGCGCGCGTTGAGGAGCACAAGGAGTTACGCAACGCAGTCTAACCTCATGATCAAGCTCACCGCTGAGGCCATCTGCACCTTACTAGGCCGGGGCGTCATCAAAGACAAGGTCATTATACCCTTCCGCTTCTTCGCTGCCTCCCACGACCTCGGCGACTGGTCCATCCTCGAAATTGCTCGAATCAACGAGCCTGTGCGCACGTTATTCTAGACTAGGGGCCACCCGCAGATCGTGGTGTCAGCGGAGTGAGAGCCGTGCGACGTGACCGTGGAGGCCTAGGCCTAGTTTCTCGCGCGGCGGGCGGCGTCGATCAGACTGTCTGTCGAAGGTCGGACGAAGATCTCAGACGTCGCGGCCCGCGAGTTCGCGGCTCTACGATGTAGGATGTGACTTTGACGAGAATCCGGAAACCAAGATCATGCTCCTCCAAGTAGTCGAAGCCTGGGGCCTGGGCTGCATCCGCACCTTCGAGAACGGCCAGGCCATGCGCTACGTGAACGACGGCGACCTCGCCGCGCCGACAAGACACAAGAGCTCGCGCCGTGTCACGAACAATTGGGTAGAGAGCGAGGTCAGCTCCCTCAATTACTACTCACCCGGGATATTCTCCAACATTCACGTCGAAAGCGCGTCCGGCGTCGACTCGTGTCAGCTCGACAGCCTCTTCGGTCGCAGCGCCGATACTTATGCCGTGAAGCGTCAGAATAGTGTCTCCGACACCGAGGCCTGTGACACGACTGCGAAGAACCGAGCGGGAGGAATCGACGATATCGGCGCAGACGTCGGGTTGGCCGTTTCGGCCACACGGAATACATGGAGGATGCCGATGCGCGTCGGAAAGCCACCATCGACCACCACCAGGCCAGACATGCCAAGGCCGTTGAAAGGGTTCTCGAGCGGCAGATCGCCGACTCCATCAAGGCTCGCGATGCCACGCACATCAAACCACTTGTCGACGAGGCCGCGCTCGCCCCGGGCAACAAGACCAAAGTCTCGACCGTCAACGCGCGCCTCAACACCGCCCTTGAGCAGCTGCCCAGTTACGTGGTGTGGATGATGGGGCTCAAGCAGAACTTTGGACGGTGCAGCATTGGCCCGGACACGGAAGACCTCGAGCCCAAGTCGTACACATCCACGCAGGACGCGACCATCGCCACGGCCGGCACCGCCGAGAGCGTGGACTTTTTGACCGCGCACCCGAAGCACATTTACGACGTCAATAAGTCGGAGCGCCGCGAGCTTTTGACCAAAGCGTTTGTGTCGGGGGCGTAGACAGACGGTAACGGCCAATCCTTGGTAACGTGATGGCGCAGCGCCTCGACCTCGAGTCTCGGCGGCTCGTGATCGACGAGGAGCCCCGCGCCGATGAGCGATGCGCGTCGAAGAAACGGAGGCAACGTCGGAATCGTCGTTCACAACTTCCGACGATCGATGACTCATTTATGGTTTGTTCGTTCACACTCTCCTCGGCATGCGTGTTTGTCGAACTTCTGATGGTTCTATATCATTGGATGTTCAGGCAAAGCTCGACTCTTTATTCGAGGATCACCCCATCCTGAAGACTCTAACTCCACTGAAGCTTCCCATGCCCTCTTCCTTTGTTTACAAGGATGGCCTTCTACCGATGTGGGAGAGCGCCTCGGCGTCATTGAGACGATCTCCACGGTGGATTCCAAAGACGGTCGCCGGATTCAAGATGGGGCTGGGCTGAATACGGGTGAATGCAAGGTACTATGACGGCTTCGCTGGATGCTGCCCCAAGGCGGATCGTCCAAATGTTCTCAAAGAGGTAGGGTAAGCCCTAAGAAGCATTAGTTTCCGAAGAGGGCAGCTAGACCCTGTTGTTTGTCCTGGAGAGGTCCTGAGGAGGTCCTGATCTGCCCTTGACCAAGTTGTCCTGGGGGGGGGTTCAGAGGTCCTGGGGAGGTCCGTTGCCTTCCTCTTGTTCTTGTTCTCTGCTGCGCACTCTTCCTTTCTCGCGCACTCGCTTTGCTGCGCAGTTGTCTTGCGCTCTGCTCCTTTCGCGTGCCTCTGCAGCCCTCTCTTCGCGTTTGTTCGCTTCGCTGGATGGGGAGGCACCAGCCTGTCCCAGTGACACGCCACGTCAGACCTCAGTGACACGCCACGTCACCTGTCCTGATCCCGGGTGACACCACGTTCACTTCATACACATACACTCGTGACACTCATGTGGTTTCCGCCACACAAGTGGGTCTGGGGAAACCACCGACGGGGTTGAGGGTTGGGTCGGGGGGGGAGGAGGGTCCTCTGCGAAACATCATCCATTCTGGCTACTTGTGGCTGGGGCGTTTAGGAAGCCAACCCTACCCAGTATGTTTTGAATACTTAGCGTTGGCTTCCTAAACGCCTCAGTCACATTTGTGCTTACCCTTAATTCAACTTTTAAAACTCGTGTTAACAATCCGTTCAACGGAAGGTTTTTTGCGGCATCACGGCAACGTCAGGAATGGCCGCGGACACTTTTGCGGAGGTGCCGAAGTACGAGGATTGGGCGGCGGACGAGGGCCCGGTCTGCCGTCGAGTCGTCGAGGTTCTCCGACTCGACGGCATCGAGGAGGTTGCGTCGTTGGTCGATGAATATTTGATGGCTGTGCATGAGTTCGGCAAGCCCGGCTTCTTCGCGCGCGCCTGGAAGCTGCGGAAGTACGTCGGGACGCGCCTCGACGAGAAGCTCTGCACCATGTTACCGGGGGCGCGACTTATACCCTACAAGCTCGAGGCGGCGCTCCGGAAGTTTTCCGACTGCGGCGATGACGCTTTCGACGCCAACGAGGGAGGCATCGACCTAGAGGAACTCAGGACGGCATTCGAAGAGCTGCACCAAGAGGAGAAGGTGCCGCTCGAGGAAACCCAATTGATCCGCGCCATCGAGCGCTTCGACGAGGCTGCTGTGCGCTATGCTGACGAGAAGATGTCCGCGGTCATGGCCGAAACAACTTCGCTTACGGTGTACGCAAAGGGTCTCGTCTTAAGACTGCTAGTGGCGGCCTTCGCCGACGATACCAAAACAATCGAAACAATCATGGAGGTGGCGCCGAACATTGTCTCCTGTGCGACTCACGTCGCGGCGATGCGCGGCAATACAAACGCAATCATGAAACTGAAGGACATGAAGGGTGACTTCACCATACCCGACGGGCGCCACCGAACACCCCTCCATCACGCGGCTGCCCACGGCCACGCCAAGGTGGTTTCGTACCTCTTATTACACTGCCAAGTCAACGTCGACGCCAAAGACCACAGTGACCGGACAGCCTTGATGCGCGCAAGCTTCGAAGGATTCCTCGACGTTGTCATTTGTCTTGTTGACGTGGGGAAAGCAGATGTCAACATTGGATACGGCGACGAAGCTGCCATCGACTTGGCACTGCGTCGAGGCCACATCGAGGTGGTGAAGTACCTGGAAACGCGTGGGGCGCGACGACCCTCAGCGCCAACCTATACGAGTACTGCAAGCGCCAGCCCAGCAACGACCCTTCTTCGCCGGGAATCTGCACGTGCTGGCGTCAGGCGAACACTGCGCGTGCGTCCACACATGATGGCTGAACAACGGTGCGACCACACAACTACAGACGTCGTCATGCTGGCAACAAATGGCGGCGAGACTTCTGGGAAGCGCGTCGATCAACCCGTGACAGAAGCAATGGACGCCGATGTTGACAATCTTTTGGGCGCGCGTGCACCGCTTTCTTTGGGACGTAGCAACAGTGGGGCCGTTGATTTTCTTTTCAACAAAACCAATCGGTCTCTCAATTTCGGCGCCTTCGACGCGGGGCACCTCGTGCGCCTCGCTACCACAGGCCGCCCGGTGTTTGAGGTCGTCGACTTCATTGCTCAAGGGAGATGTGGCGAAGTCTACGCTGTTCGATCAACGACTCGGCCTGCGACGTCTTTTGCGATGAAGCGCGTCCGCTCAGACAAGCTTCTTGGGGCTTCGAGGGCCGTGAAGAAAAAGTGTAATATTGAGGAGGAGCTCCAACTCTGCCGCGAGGCCTTACTCATGGTCGAGCTCGGCACACACCCTCACATCGTCTCTCTGCACCAGTGCGTCGTGTCCAACTCAGATTTTTTGCTCTTCACGACGCTCGTCGACGGGGCGCGCAATTTGGAAACACTCGTCTCGAGCGGCGACCTTTACAACGCGGACACGGGCATCGTGCGCGCCTCTATCTTTTCAATGCTTAAGCAGCTGGCCTCGGCGCTTGCATTTTGTCACTCGCGAGGCGTACTGCATCAAGACGTCAAACTCGAAAACGTATTGATCGACACCGCAGGCCGCGCCTATCTGAGTAATTTTGGTCTCGCGCGTCACGGCAATGGTGTCTGCGCACGGCTCCGGGCGCCGCTCGAGGGTTGGACACCGGCATACGCTTCCCCTGAAGTAGTCGCAGCACTCGACACTTCTTCAAGTCGAGCCGCAGGGGTCATACCAAGCGCTTCGCCGGCGGAAACTGACATTTGGGCGTTTGGAGTCGTCGCGCTGCACTTGTATCATGCTGACGTCGAGGATTTTCCCGAAGTGCGGACGGTGCTGGAGAGTATCGTCACGCTAAAGGCACCAGAGGCGAGCTGGGGACGAGTCGAAGTGGACGCTTGGTTGCTGACGCACTCACTCCTCACTCCGCCGGACATGCTCGATGGCGCAGCGCTGTTCACGCTGTCGCCAAATAACCTTCATGGTGCATTACCATGGCTTAATAAAAGGCGAGATCGAACGCGATTGCGCCGAATGCTCTTGGCGCCACCTCCCTCCATGAGCAATCTTGTTCAGCATTGCCTCGCCGATGACATGTCCCAAAGACCAACATGCGGAACCGCTTTGCTCGAAATGATGCAAGTTCCCATTGTGTCGACAAGTCATCATCCTGCGGTGGATGTTGCAGAGACGCTGCTCAATATTGGCCGAGCGGTGGTCGAGTTAAACGATGTCGACCTTGAGTGCAGGGCACTCGAGGCTGCAGCAGTGAATGGCGGTGACGTTGCAGAATGCTACTCGCTCATTGCGTGCGCGCACTTGCGTGCCGGCGGCTTCAAAGAAGCGTTGGTGGCGTGTGACCGGGCTCTAAGCCATAATGCAGAGCACGGCGGTGCGCTTTTCGCCAAGGCGGAGGCAGCGTATCGCCATGACTCTTCGGACTCGCTTTTTGTGGATGTCGTCTGTAAAGCACGAGTGCATGATCCGATGCTCTTTGCCGCACCGCGTGCGGAGAAGAACGACGTCGCATACCTTGAGGCCGCCAAGCATGAGGCGGACTCGGCCCGTGATTTCGTCACCAATGACCCCGTTTCTGTATTTGCGTGTGTGAATGAACTCCAGCCAAAACTCGTGCATCGACGCGACGTCAAGACCAATTTTCGGTCTGCGCGGCCTTCTCTGAAAGCGGATTCGAGTGTTCAAGGAGCACTCGCCGACGTCGTGCACACCGGCGAAGGTGTCGAGGCAGCGATGCGCACGGGTCGCATTGTGATCGAGGGTGATGCGGGTTCGGGCAAAGGGTGGATTCTGCGTGCTTTTGTGGTTGCTCTGTGCAATAAGCAACTCGACAACGTTGGTATTCTGGGTGAATCGAGCGAGTCGGGATTCGTTTTCCCTTTGACTATCTCTCTTTCAAGTATCGACGATCCCGAGAGCGACTGGATCGGCTGCGCGATTGACAGTGTTCGAGATGGTGGCGATGCCCTAAGAGGAGCGCGGATTGACCGACGTCTTGTTCTCTGTCTGGATGGTCTCGACGAAGTTATGCCGACGACGCGACCGTTACTTCTCAAGAAGATCGTCGAGTGCTCCCAATGTTCTGCTCTGACCGTCATCACCTCGCGTCCTGCGGCCGAGAACATAGACCATCTTGCACCGCACGGTTTCGTTTTCTTCAGCATTGCCCAAGTCGATCGCAGGCGCGCCGAAAGCTTCGGTATACCCTCCCACATCGCAAGCGTCGTCGAGACTCCTTTGGCCCTCCGGCTCGCGTTGGTTGCCATGTTTTCTTCTACTGGAAAGCCTCTACCAATTCTTCGAAATCGTTCCGACCTATTCCTTTTCGCGGATGAGTGGTTTGTGGCCTGCGCGGCAACGCCGACGCGGCAGGACGGCGCTCTCACACTTGCACGCGATGTTCTTCGGGAGAGCGGCAATTTGGAAGTGCGCTCGGTCTTCGAGCAGCTTGCGCTCGCGGCGCACAAGGATCGACGAAGCGTATTAGACAGCGGCGACTTTGAAGAGCTCAAACCCACCCGATTGGGTGCGGCGGTCTGGAGCTTAGCGCGGTCTGGGCTCCTCCCTCCATTGACGCCGCATTCTACCACTAGGTCTGTCGCTTTCTTTCATCTGACTTTCCAGGAATTCTACGTCGCGCGCGCCCTTGGAGCTGACCGTTTGCTCGTTGACAACTCGTTCGACATCGGTGACCAGTGGTGGCAATCACCCGCGCTCTTTGCGTTCCAGCTCGCGGAGGAGCGTGGCCGCGAGCGAGCTCTCGGTGCCCTTTCTCTCAAGATTCCCAACATACGCCTCGGCGAGACAGTCGAAGTGGCGGGCGGAGAGTCGTCAGCGTACACCCCTCACGTGGTTGTCTCCATGAAGAATTGTAGGGTGATTGGCGTCAAAAAGTTTCACCCATGGTCTCCAAGACACGTCGTTTCCGTGGAACGAGTGCGCCGAGATGTGGTTGAAGCCGCAGCGCTCGCACGGCGCGCAGCCGCAGAGGGCGACGCTACGTTCCTGGCTGGGCTTCTGGACCGTGGTGCTGACCTCGTCACTCCCGTCGACCCCATAACCAAGGAGAGCGCCCTCCACGCGGCAGCGCGGTCCGGCAGAACTGGGTGTGCTCGACTCTTGGTTCACGCCGGCGCCTGGTCGCATGCTTCGAATGCTTTTGGGTCAAAGCCACTCGATTTCTCGCGCTGCTCAGAGATGTTGCGGCTTTTTGAGCCACCGAAATGCGACGAGGACCTAGCCGCTCATCATCCGAACGAAGACGATGAGGAAGTATACGCGTTTGTTCATCGAAGGGACGTGCAATGTGCCTCGAGGCTCGCTGCCTCGGTTAACGTGCATCGGAATATTGGCACGAGTCTCCCGCTTCATTTTGCGGTCGTCGATTCGTGCAACGCCGCTGTAACCATGCTCCTCGAGCGAGGCGCGCAATGTGACCACCACGCGTTTGAACTCGCGTCGCGATTCAATCGCGTCGACTCGCTGTTTTTTCTCGAGGGTAGCGACTTCGGAGACGCGTTGCATATTGCGTGTCGATTTGGATTTGTCGAGTGCGCGCGGCTTTTGATTAAGAAGGGCGCGGAAGTCGACGCGACCACGGACATTGGCTGGACCCCGCTCCGGTTGGCGTCACAGAACGGCCATGTCGAGTGCATGCGATTTTTAATCGAACGTGGCGGCGCAGACGTCGACAAAGCAAACGCCAGCACTGGCACGACTCCGCTTCAAGTGGCTTCTCAAAACGGCCACGTCGAGTGCGTGCGGTTTTTAATCGAGAAGGGTGCCAACGTCGACAAAGCACGAACGGACAATGGCGCAACCTCGCTTCATGCGGCGACCCAGAATGGCCACATCGCGTGCGTGAAAATTCTGATCGCGAAGGGTGCCGACGTTGACAAAGCGCGAACCAATGATGGCCTTACCCCGTTTCTCGTGGCGTCTCTGAACGGTTACGTGGATTGCGTGCGCTTTTTCATAGAGAAGGGCGGCGATGTCAACAACGCGGCGACCAACACTTGCTTGACCCCGCTCCACTTGGCGTCGCAGAATGGCCACCTCGAATGCGTGCGCTTCTTGATCTCCAAAGGCGCAGACGTCACGGCAAAGACAACCAATCATCGCACGCCGCGAGACGTTGCAAGATCGCCGCAAGTCCGAGATATTCTGTTGGACGCAGAAAAAAAGGTGTCGAGCTCGCAACGAGTCGAGTGGATGCGACTCATGCTTGAGAACGACACAGCGACGCCCAGCAAGAGATCGACCCCGCTTCTTTTGGCGACCCAGAATGGCTCTGTCGAGAGCGTTCGGCTTTGGATCGAGCAGGGCGCCGAGGTCGACAAAGCGCGGACTGGCGATGGTGCGACCCCACTTATTCTGGCGTCTCAGAACGGCCATGTCGAGTGCGTCCAGCTCTTGATCGATCAGGGTGCCGAGGTCGACAAAGCGCGGACTGGCGATGGTGCGACCCCACTTATTCTGGCGTCTCAGAACGGCCATGTCGAGTGCGGCCAGCTCTTGATCGAGAAGGGCGCCGAGGTCAACAAAGCGCGGACTGATGATGGCTCGGCTCCTCTTCACCTGGCATCTCACAATGGCCACGTCGAGTGTGTTGATGTCTTGATTGAGAAGGGCGCCGAGGCGAACAAAGCGCGGACTGAGGATGGTGCAACCCCGCTTTATATGGCGTCTCAAAACGGCCACGTTGAGTGTGTCCAGCTCCTGATTGAGAAGGGCACCGAGGTACACAAAGCGCGGACCGACGATGGTGCGACCCCACTTCACGTAGCGTCTCAGAACGGCCACGTCGACTGCGCCCAGCTCTTGATTGAAAAGGGCGCTGAGGTCGACAAAACGCGGAATGACGATGGTTCGAGCCCGCTTCACATGGCGTCTCAGAACGGCCACGTGGAGTGTGTCCAGCTCTTGATAAAGAAGGGCGCTGAGGTAGACAAAGCGATGACCAACAACCGGTCGACAGCACTTCACATGGCGTCACAGAACGGCCATGTTGAGTGCGCGCAGCTTTTGATCGAAAACGGCGGCGAGGTCGAAAATGCGACCAATGATGGCGTTACCGCGCTTCATTTTGCGTCTCGAAACGGCCACGTTGAGTGTGTGCGGCTTTTCATCGAGAAGGGCGCCCTGGTCGACTCACCGATGACCACTACTGGCTCGACCCCGCTCTTGAAGGCGTCTCAGAACGGCCACGTCGACTGCGCTCAGCTCTTAATAGAAATGGGCGCCAATGTCGACAATGCGGCGAATGATGGCACGATCCCTCTGCACGTGGCATCTCAGAACGGCCACGTTGAATGCGTCCATCTCTTGATTGCGCAGGGCGCTGATGTCAACAAAGCAACTTCCGACGACGGCTCAACCCCGCTTCTCCTGGCGTCGCAGAATGGTCACGTCGAGTGTGTGGAGCTCCTGATCTCAAATGGCGCTGAGATCGACTCAACGATAAGCAACACGGGGTCGACCTCGCTTCACCTGGCATCTCAAAACGGCCACTTCGCGTGCGTGCGGCTTTTGATCGAGAAGGGCGCTGAGGTCGACAGAACAACGACCGAATTTGGCGCAACCTCGCTGCTTTTGGCATCTCAGAACGATCACATCGCGTGTGCGCGACTCCTGATCGAGCAGGGCGGCGCCGAGGTCGACAGAGCGACGACCGACTTTGAGGCGACCCCAATTTTGCTGGCATCTCAGAACGGCCACGTCAAATGCGTGGGACTCTTGATCGAGAAAGGTGCCGAGGTCGACAAAGCAATGAATGATGGCACGACCCCGCTTCACATGGCATCTGAGAACGGCCACATCGAGTGCGTGCGAATTTTAATCGAAAAGGGCGCCAACGTTGACGCAGTAACCAGTGACGGCACGACGCCGCTCGACGTGGCATCCGAGAGCGGCCACGTCAAGTGCGTGCGGCTCTTAATCGAAAACGGTGCCCGGGTCGACAAAGCTATGACCGACGACTCGACGACCCCACTTCATGCGGCGTCTCAAAACGGTCACTTCAAATGTGTCCGGCTCTTGATCGAGAAAGGCGCCGAGGTCGACAAAGCAACGATTGATGGCACGACCCCACTACTCGTGGCGTCTCAGAAGGGCCATATCGCGTGCGTCCGGCACCTAATCGAGAAGGGCGCCGAGGTCAACAATGCCATGAATGATGGCGCGACCGCACTACTCTTGGCGTACCAGAATGGCCACGTCGACTGCGTCCAGTTCTTAATAGAAAAGGGCGCGGATATCGACGAGGTGCAGACCGACGATGGGTCGACTGCTCTTCACCTGGCGTCAGAGAACGGGAATGTTGAGTGGGTGCGACTTTTAATCGAATTGGGCGCTCAAGTCGACAAAGCGACGACCGACAACGGCGCGACCGCGCTTCACCTGGCGTCCGAGAATGGTCACGTCGCGTGCGTCCAGCTCTTGATCGAGAAGGACGCCAAGGTCGACAAAGCGCGGACCGACGTCGGCGCGAGCCCACTTTACATGGCATCACAAAACGGCCACGTCGAGTGCGCGCAGGTTTTGATCGAGATGGGCGCCGATCTCGACGCGGCGACCTCAGACGACGGTACGACGCCGGTTCTTCAAGCGTCTCAAAACGGCCACGTCGAGTGCCTGCAGCTTTTGGTCGCGAAAGGCGCCGATGTCAACAAAGCACGGACCGATGATGGCTTGACCCCACTACTTTGGGCGTCTTGGTGTGGCAACCTCGAATGTGTCCAGCTTTTCATAGAAAAGGGCGCGGACGTCAACAAAGCGACGACCGACTTTGGGGCGACCCCACTCCTCTGGGCATCCCAAAATGGCCACGTCGAATGCGTGCGGATCTTGATAGAGAAGGGGGCCGAGGTTGACAAGGCGCTGACCAACGTCGGCTCAACCCCTCTTCTCATGGCATCTTGGAAAGGCCACGTCGAGTGCGCAAAGCTTTTGATCGAGAAAGGTGGTGCCGAGGTCGACAAGACGAGAACCGATGATGGCTCTGCCCCTCTTCACCTGGCGTCTAAGAACGGCCACGTCGAGTGCTTGCGTCTCTTGATCGAAAAAGGCGCTGAGGTGGACAAAGAGACGACTGACGACGGCTCAACCCCGCTCCACGCGGCTTGTTGGAACGGCCGCGTCGAGTGCGTCAAGCTCTTGATCGAAAATGGCGCAGCGATCGACAAATCGCGGACCGACGACACTGGCACCGCGACTCCGCTTCTCTTGGCGTCTGAGAACCGCCAAGTCGAGTGCGTGCGCCTTCTGCTGGAGAAACGCGCCGAGATTGACAAAGCGCGGACAGACGACGGCTCGACCCCGCTTCACCTGGCGTGCCAGAACGGTGACGTCGAGTGCGTTCGGCTTTTGATCGAGAATCACGCCGAGGTCGACAAACCAAAGACCTCCGATGGATCGTCACCACTTTACGTGGCATCTCGAAACGGCCACGTCGAGTGCGTCCCACTATTGATCGAAAGTGGCGCCCAAGTGGACAGAGAGCGGTGCAATGGCGCGACACCTCTTCACGCGGCGTCTTGGAGCGGCCTCGTCGAGTGCGTGCAGCTTTTGATCGCGCATGGCGCCGAGGTCGACAAAGCGACGAGCGACGACGGATCGACGCCGCTTTCGTTGGCATCTCAGAACGGCCACATCGAGTGCGTCCGGCTCTTGATCGAGAAGGGCGCTGACGTCAACAATGCGACTTCAGACGACGGCACGACCCCGCTTCTCCAAGCCTCTTTGTTCGGCCACGTCGAGTGCGCGCAACTTTTGATCGAGAAAGGTGCCGAGGTGAATAAAGTTCGGACCGATGACAGCTCAGCACCTCTTCACCTGGCGTCTCAGAACGGTCACGTCGACTGCGTCCAGCTCTTGATTGAGAAGGGTGCCAAGGTCGACAACGCGGGAACAAACACTGGCGCGACCCCACTTCACCTGGCGTCTCAGAACGGTCACGTCAATTGCGTACGGCTGTTGATCGCGAAGGGCGCGGACGTCAAGGCAAAGACAAATCAGCGGCGCACGGCTCTGGAGATTGCGAAAACGCCTCAAGTCCGAAAGCTCCTGTTGGAAGCCAAAGCGATGTCGCGTGCCGGCTGCTGGTGCGCTTCGAAAAGGTGAAAATGTTCCTCTGCTGGAAAAATTCCTGCTGCAGGGGTAAGGGTTGGAGAGTACTGTGGTCTGGGCGCGTATTGCACACTTAGTTCATCAGGGCCTTCCTTCGAGATGTAACTATAGGAAACGCCTTCGAGCCGGGGTCAGGCGAAGAGAGGAGGAGGTACCTGCAGGGAGAGAGGGGGGTGCACGCGCCCTGTCTCCAACAGGAAACTGAAGGAGAGTGGGAGGTGGAGACAGCACGCCGCGGGGCTTGTTGGAAGGGCAGGAAGTTGTTATATGGCAGTGACATCGATCGCTGTCTTTTCTTCCACGACCGGTCACGAGTATACTACCCTTTTTGGCCACCAGGCTCGCGAGTGTCCGAAAGTGAGAGCATCCGAGGGGCTTGTTTATAGCCTCCACCAGGGCGCCTCGTTGGAGGCGGTGGTGCGGCAAAAAAAAAAAACCCTCGCAACGTGGGTGTCCTCGGGAAGCGAGGCAAAACCCCCGACCGCCACCACTCTCACATCGTCCAGAGTGTACTATCACGAGCCGAAAGGGTGTTGTTGTCGCACGGCATCATCGCGGGGGGGTGAGGCGGGCACGGGAGTCGGCGGAGGCGGGGGCGGCGGCGGGGAGGGCGAGTCGGGCGTGACGGGGACAAGCGCGGCGGCGGCAGGATCTCCACCGCGACGGCGGGCACGTTTGCGGTCGAGGGACGGATTTCGAGGATGGCGTCGGGCGAGCGGCGGAAGATCAAGGAGTCGCGTCGCGCGATGGACGAGATCGGGATGGCGGTCGTCGAGGTTGTCGAGCCACCTCGCGGCCATTTTTTTCCGGGAAAGACGCGTCTTGATCCAAACCGAATCAAAGTTGGCGGCCGAAGCGAAGTTCTGGGTGAGCGCGAGGGTAAGGTCGAGGTTGAGAACGGCGTGCCACCAGCCCCCCGGGATAAAGACGGTGTCGCCGGGGTGCTGGATAAACTCGAGGCGGCGGGCCGCGGGGTAGGCGACGCGGATCTTTGGGAGAATGTCGCAAAAATAGTTTACCGGTTGGTCGTCGCCGGCGCGAAGGCCGCGGCCCTCGACGACGTGCTTCGAGGTTCCCGGCTCGAAGAGGACCCACCGCTTGCGGCCGCGGAGCACCGTGTTCCAGGCGCTCGTGCCGAGGGGGTCGACGTGGACCCATGTTCCGGATCGCTTTGGCCCGACGAGAAGCCACCGGTACGGCGGCCGACGCTTTTCCCCCGCGAGATCTAGGAGGTCCTCTGGCAAAAACGAGGGCGGCGCGAAGGCGGTCCCGAGGACCTCGGAACGCTCGGCGAAGCTCGCGTCGAACACGTACAACGGACTGTCGTCGTCCGTCGATTCGGCGTACCGAACGAAGTCGCTTCCGGACAATTTGACGCTCCGGCCGTCGTCGTCCTCGCCGCATTTGAACCGCAGCGGAACGCGAAAAGTCTCGAGATCCCAGTCCCACGCGGCCCATCTCTCGCGAGCGGGCACGCCGCGGACCACGACGGGCGTCGACGACGCTTCCAACGTTCGAAACTCCGCAGGGCTCAGCGCATCGACCACTCTGATCGACGAGGACTCGGACTCCTCGATCTGCGCGAGCCGCTCCACCTCCCCGGCGCGCACCGTCGCGAACCCATCGCGCCGCCAGTCCGAGAGCTTGGGTCGATGCCGCCGCTTCGCCTTGTCTATTCGCTCTCCAAACTCGCCCATCTCTTGCTCTCTTTACATTTCGTATACATACTGGGGAAAGAAAAACCTATCGGCTGAAAAAGTAGGGTGATAACGTCACAAACGACTTTTAGTCTCTTGGCGGCGGCAAGAGCGCCTTGGAAAAAGGCCAAGGATGACAAGCCGATTCATAACGACACCCTTTTGCCGCCCTGCGTGTGCGTGCTTATGCTCTTCGTCGCCCACGACTCTGGCTCGCAGCAACACGATTTGTAATATCCGCATCGATGATCCACCATCCCTCTGCGCGTCGTCATCGCATGAAGTTAAATCGCAGCGATGATGATGATGATTAGTGCCCAGACGACGCACGTAAGGCGCATTCCGATTCACATCGCGAGCGACGGAAATGATTGTGGAGTTTCCAAGTCCTAACCCTGCGATCGCTAACCAAATGGTCGCGACGGAGGACGGCGCCTAAGGCGCTCGCTCCGAGCGGCGGCCCCGGCCATCCCGGAGTGAGACGGTGCCTGGTCGCCTCCCGGGCTGGCCGGTTAGCTACCGGAAAGTCCGCGCTGGGATGGGGTTCGCGCGGTTGAGCAGAACGCGACGGACAAGTCGATTGTTCGCGGACCAAAACGTCCGTGGCCCGCGACGTTTTCGTACGACTTCGCACAAGACCGTTGTGCAGTGGCGGTCCGCCATCGACACGCCCCTCGTCTCTGCCCCAACTGCGTGATTTCGCTCTGAGATCCCGTACCGGCTCCCGCCGGTCCGGCCTGGCTCCCGAGCTTGGGAAAGAAAGGTCTGAAGTTTGTTTCCGAGTGCGGCCGTCGAGAGGCTAAAAACACCTGCGGCGTGTGGCTCGTGATATACCGCAAGCACGCCCGCAAACAGAGACTTGCTTGCCCCTACGACGCTGCCCTCGACGAGGCCCTGTGTTTCGGGTGGATCGATTCCTCAGTCCGCGAGCGCGACGCCCACAGCTACTATCAGTACTTCGCGAGAAGAAATCCCAAGAACAACTGGTCCTGCGTCAACAAGGACCGCATCGCGCGATTGGAGGCTGAGGGGAGACTCGCTCCCCCGGGAGCCGAGGCTGTCGCGCGTGCCAAGAGAACCGGCTCGTGGACGGCTCTCGACAACGTCGAAAACCTAGTTCTGCCCCCCGACCGCGCGCGAGGCGAAGACGTATATGTCGCGCCGTCGTCGGCGCCCGTGTAACTACTGCGCATAGCGGCAATGGCCGTCCTCTACACGTCTTACATCTCTTCGCAAGCAAGCAAGCACAATTGGGGTTTGCGCATGTTTTCTTGACATCGACCTGCCGCCGCCGGCGCCTAAGGGCCCTCCTCTCTCTCGATTGGGGTTTATTGCAGTATCCACTATTATCGACGATGGATTTTTCGCGTTATTATCGGAGCGAGTTGAGCACCAAGCGCCTTTGTATGAGAGAGAAGCTACGCTGGGCTCTTCTTCGTCGTGCAAGGATGGCTTTAGAACTTCGAGATGCCAAACGCACGATTACACGCCTGACGCAGACGACGACGAAGAGCTCGACGCGCTCGGCACGGCTGCCACCGATCATACGATGTATCGCGTGCGAGGGGGCGGCACCTGATAATATCCTGCCAGGCGTGGTATTCCAGCGCAAGGTTATTATTCGGCGCGGTATTCCGCCCGTCGTAGAGCGCCGTGGTCGAGCTTCCAGAAGGCTGGCGTGTTAGGCACCGCTGGATCAACCCCCAGTTCGATCTCATCGATCAGCGCTACGGCAGATGAGGACGAACTTGAATACTGCAAATTTATTTCGGGTAGCTCGCGGTTTCCGGTCTTCTCGCCCGACTTTGATCCAACCATGCGGCCTCGTCGACTAATATAAGAGCTCGATTCTTTTTTTCCGTGGATGGCCGCTACGGCGATAATGGCGCCAGACTGTTTTGCGCGCAGACACGCCGTCTCATATTGTAGACAAAGATGCGAGAAACACCAAGACCTGCGGAAAAATTAAAGTTGCCGGATGCCATGTTGGTAAGGCACGACGTGAGAACTGGTCACTGGCGCCCCACTACCACCCTACCAGCGCCATGATTTGGGCGCCAGACTGCCAAGGTCCATTGTCATCAAGTTGTTTGGCTGCGCCTTTTCGAGCACGGAGGCGACGCCTCTCCTGCGCGACGTCGAGCGGTTCATCTTATTCGTCCGTCGCAGATCGCGCGCGACCCGTATCGTCACGAGACGCCGGAGAAGTTCGGATCAGTGGCGTCGTCTTAGTCGAACACCACCGGGTTCTGCCGGTTGCGGCTGCAAGACGACGCACGAATTTTGGCGCATCTCGGGGATGCTGCTGTCGAGAATGTTGCTCTCGACTCTGCTCCGATCGCAACCTTGACGTTCAGCTTGGGTTCGTGGATGATATAGAGGTCGAGAAATGTTCGGGGGGACGAGCCGCAGGAGGGTCGCGAAGAAGACTTTGAACTCATCGCTGCCGTCGACTGCCGACAGGCAAAAGTAAATTGACGCCGAATGAAAACGAAAAAAGGAGCACGTACATTTGTTGGATTACCATGAACAGTCTCGCGACGACGAGCTCGCATGCCCAGATCAGCAAGTTCTGGCCGGCGACCAGAACGACCACTTACGCGAAAGGTCGAGGGAGAGTGAAACTCCTAAACGCGAGTTTCGACGCGCGCTCCGATCCGGAGCGACTCTTGGTAGCGCGGTTGAGAGCGGGTGGTCGAAGTTGACATAAAAACTAGGCAGGTGCAGAGTCAGGCGCAACATCTCGAAATTCTACCCATTTCGCCGCTCTGGGGCAAGGTTTGGGCGGCGGCAGCACAAAATCCCCGAGTCGCATTCTATTCGTTCAGCCCCGTCGCGCGAAACACAGCTCCGGCCTCCCGTATCAAAAGCCCCCCGCAAACAGCACAGCGCGCACGGAACTGCACGATGTGCACCATCACTCCCTTCACCAGCACGCTCGTGAGATGCCATCATGTCGCCGCCCGGCAAACCTAGGGAAGGGCCGCAACCTCACACCGCTTGAATTCGGGCGAGCCATTTAGGTGGACTTTGGCCGTAGTGCCAGAATCCGAATTACCACTGGAGGCATCCTCATCAACACTTTGCGGTCGGCCGTCGTAGTCTGGGATGGATGGTGCCGTCCTCGTCGTGACTTTCTTTCGTCGCCCGGTACGGTCGCGAACCCGGTACGGTCGCGAAGCGCCGTCGATTGCGTAGAATTTTACGCTTCATTCCTCGCCGCCTTGCATTCGGCCACGAGATCCTGGATGTGGTCGTCGTTGACTTGATCGACGAGAGACTCGCAGTGCTGGGCTGCGAGAATAGTCCACGAGATGCGACCGAGGTTGTAACGGCGTCCGAGCCACTCGGAAAGAGGGGCGTCGAGCTTTGGCGACCACAGGTAGAACTGCGACTTGAGCACCTTCTCCATGAGGGTTGGGTAAAGGAGAACATATCGCTGGGCGCGGCGGAGCTCCGTGCGCCAAAACCCCACCGATGACAGCGTGAAGCCGAGCCAGGACCCAACCATGAAGGGTATCAAGGGCCCCACTGCCGGAACCCAGGCCCCCACCTGACCGCACACAACGCCCAGACTCACCGATCCCAGGGTCGTTGTCCCGACGAATCGCGCGACGAACACGGCCCTCGCGGGAACGCTTACTTTCGCAAGCTCGAAAATATCCTCAATCAAAACCATCGGTTTTGGACAGGCGCCGCGGGTTACTAATCGGTGAGTAAGTAACCTTCTCTGGAGGAATAAAAGAAGGGAATCAAGAAAAAGAGGCGGGGACGGGGGCGGCGCGGATTGGCACCTTGGGGAGGCTAAACAAGGAATATAAACCGCAGGGCGAATAACTGACCCTTTCCGCAGTCCATCAACGCAAGAAACCACGCCCAATATCAGCCGCAATGCGCAGATAATATCACGGGCACAACGTGATGTAAAACAATTCGATTGCTCGTTGTTTTGCCGCCGATCTTGAAACCGCAGCGTCGTTCTTTATGGTAGAAGGTGACCAGGTGAGCATGTGAACCATGAATGTCTTGGGAAGGACGTGCGCGAGCAAGTTTCAGCAGGCGAGTGCCTCGAAGACGGGGAGGTGGAAATTGAGTCGAAGGGAGGCGCTGGTGTAACCCTCAGTGCACTCGGAGAGGATACGGTTCTTCGAAAATAACACCGCTTACCATCGCAACGAAGGAGGCGTTCGGCTTATAGAATTCTCGAGCTGCCGCGACCCGCCCGGCGCAAGCGAAGCTACGCCGAAATCAGCGAGCGTTTTGGCGCACGTCCAAATGGGCGGTGGCTTCCGGCTCGCGTTGTTCGCCGACTATGGCGGTCTTGTTGTTGCGTGCGGCTATAATTTGCACCCGACGGTTCCTGCCTTCTTCGTCAAGGTCTCCTTGACATCGCGCTGAAAAGAAGGCAAGATCGCGGTGAAAGTATTCGTGGTTTCTAACTAACGAGAGAGAGAAACCATGAAGCTCGAATACTCCCATAACATCCATTTCGGACATATTTTTTGTGAATAGAACCCGTGTTGACTTGAAGTACCTCGTTCCCGGGTTCGGAAGTCGGCGATGGGCGCCGGGTGTCTCCCGCCTCGCTGGCCGCCGGACGGTTTGTCTCGTCATCCCGAGCCGCGCGGTCGCTCGCCACGAAGGCGCTAGCCGCGACGCTTTTAATCGCGAGAAGAACCGGAAGACGTCCGAAGCATTCTTTTTATTTCTTCTAGCACTTTTTTTTTAAGAAAATACAGGAAGAACACACATTGAACTTCCCGCTTTTGCGATCCGTTTAGCTTCGAACATACCGAAAAACTGAAGCTGGCGACGACGGTTTCGCCAACGCATTGATAATCAACCGAAGATACGTAGAAGAGTTTTCTTTCGTTATGAACCAAAGGTAATGAATGATGAAAAGGCAAGAGATATGGAAAAAGAAGTAAAGTACAGGGCAATCCAAGCCCGCGCAGCCGAGGCAGGAGAGCGACCCCGCGCAACGCGTGTTGTGTGTAAAGCGAAGAGGAAAACAAACCAAGAGATTGAACAACAGACGAATCAATATCCGCGCGCGCTCAAGGGAGTGGCAATGATCGTATTGTGCTCGCACGTCGAAAGGTGGGGGGTACGAGGTCTTTACCAGGCCAATGGACAATGTGCAAGTACGTTGGTAAGACGCGCTGCCGCTTGCGCCGAGCATGGATGATGATGTCAGTAGGACACCGCTACGCATCGCCATTGGGACGCTCACATCCATCAGCCCAAGAACGCATGGTAATAGGTCGCCAATTTATTTATTTGATCGCATGCAAGCGACGCCCGACGACTCTATATTATTGGTCGGGAAAATTGACCGCGATTCGCTGGACACCTCGCGAGCCTCGTCAAACCCGCGCATGGAAAGGCAGGGAGGGTAAGGTACTATGGTCTAATATAGCAGAGTTGGGGAAGGAACGTCCTCGATGGCGATTATCGCGCGCCCTGGTCGGTCCGACCGACAATTCGTCGCGGCGCGTCGAAGTGCGGGGTGCAACAACGAGAGTCGACAGGGGGGGTGTCCGAGCGAACAAAAAAATCTCAGAGTTCGTCCTTGGTGGCGGTCGCGGCCTTGAAGGCCTTGACGGCCTTCATGAGGCCGAGGCCCGAGTCCTTGATGGCGGAGATTTTCTCGTCCTTTTCCTTCATGAAGCCCTCGTACTGCTTCTGCAAGCCCTCGACATTTTTCTTAAAAGTCTCCTCAACCTTCTTGAGCTCGGCTTCCTTGGCCTCGATTTCTGAGGCCAAGGCGTCGGCGTCCATTTCCGAGAACTTGGCAATCTCCGCCTTTTTGTCGTCGTCGCAGAGATCGATGTTCTTGGGGGAGCACATCGGCACGAGCTTCTCCTCGGCAAACTTTTTGAGGGCTTTCTCGTCACGGCCACCCTCGTACGACTGGAGGTCTGCCGGATCGCCGTACTTGATCGTGGGGAAGCCCTTCACTCCATGTTCGTCGCACAACTTCTTCCCCTCCTTGATGCAGTCCACGTCGGCGATCAACTTGGTCGGGTGACCGTCGTACTCCTTCATCAAGCTGTCCCACGCGGGCTTCATTTTCTTACAATGTCCACACCACGGAGCGAAGAACTTGATGAACACCTGCGGTATTCGCGTCACGACGGAGCGTCTTCTGGGTCTCACCGTCTTGCCCTCGACGGCCTCCTCCCACGAATCGGGGGTGAGCTCGAGCGCGGCGGCGGCGGTCGCGAGAAGAGCGAGTCGTGCGAACATAGCCAAGAGAACACGCGTCGCACAGAACGCCAGCTGCGCGGGTCCGTTGACTGACTCCCTGTGCCCGTTGACGCCTTTGTCTGTCCACTATAGGCAGCGCGAAGCGCGACGACGACGACGACGACGACGGCGACCAAGGTCGGCGAAACCTTCCTTCGCACGCACAAGCCGCGACGCGTTATAAAAGACAACAGTCCTTCCTCTCTGGGTGATTTCCATTATCAACCGGAGCAACCTTCAGCGAAATACTCCACCACGGGCGTCCTTCCTCGATGCCTACAATACCGAAATTCGACTCGTCTTCCACGTGGACCTGGCGGCCGTCTCATCGACTAACTGTAGGCTAGACCAGCCTTTGCACCAGAGGTGTCACCTCGACCAGAACGTAACAATTCAAGGAGCCCCCTCGAGGAGCGCCAGGAGTGTCGCGGAATCGCGCGCGGGGAGCTCGATGTCGGCCGAAGCACCGGGCATGGCGTTGAACGGAGCATTCTTCTGCATTTGAGCTTTGTTCTTCTTGATGATGCCAACATTGGCCCCCGCGTAGAGGAGTCGGTAAAACTCGTCCCCGCGTCGCAGCCCGCAGAAGTAGACGCAGTCTTCGCTCATGCCGTCGAGAAGACCTTCTATGCCAGTGCCTTCGTGCGACAGCACGTAGTGCTTGCCTTCTACCACAAAGGCCGCGAAATCGATAGGGTCGCGGTCGGAACGAATTCGCGCCCTGCGCAACACTCCGCAAGACTCGCGCGTACCTTACCACGACGCCTCGACGGCGGCAGTCTTGTCAGCTCCGGTCGACATGCCCTTGGCCGCCTTCTCGTCAAGAGCAGCGAATGTTTCGGCCATACTCTACAAAGAGCCGCAGACAAAATAGTCGTCACTCTCCAAACAAGGGTTGAGATTCCGCGGCCACAACGAACGAAAGTTATTAAGCAGCGTTGGGATCGACGCGCCCCTTCAGTTCCGTGCCCCCCGCGCGCTATTGCCTAGGTCTAACTAATGCTCTTAGATTCATTCGCGCTTTGGGGCGAAGGAGGAGTTGCCGTGGATGGGGTTCAGTGTTTCTTACTATAGGCGATGTGAACGAACGACCTCGGTATCTTCGTCTGGTTCTTCCTCATCAACCTCCATCTCCAAAGAGTCTTCGCGGATGGAGATCCCGGCGTTTTCGAAAAACTCGGTCTCGTGTCCGAGGTCCCTGTACTTAATCCGGGCCGCCGCAATGAAATTCTTGTTCATGCGTAGTAGGGCAACTATGTTCGTCTCGTCCGCGCCGAGCAACGTGTTTCCCTCGGTCAGGACAAGATTTCCAATGCTCAGGCAGCGCTCACAGTAGCACTGCGCACCATGTGTACGAATTGAACCCTTATAGGCTCTCTCCATGTCCGGAAGGAACCCATACTGCACCTTGGTGAGCGGTCGATGCAGCTTTCCAACGTCGAGCACAGCCAGATCTGTGAAGCCGACTTCATCCTTCTTCTCAAGTTCAGGATAGTGCCCTTTCCAGTTGAGCGATCTCGAGAGCCTGATCCATTGAGTGAAGACCTGTTCAAACTCCACATTGAAATCGGGCATCTGGTTCTCAGGCATAGCAAAAGAAGGCACGTCGCCACTAATGTCGTCCAAAGCGTCGGGTGCGTCGAGTGCCGCCAAGAGATTGCGGGCAGGCGCAGGCTCGGAGGAAGTCTTTGCAATTTCGTGGTGGAATGCAGTCCGTGCGTAATTCACATATTCTTGCTTGAGCAACTTCCTGGCCTGAGCTCTCTGATTGGACGACAGGCGCCGGCAGTTGATAGTCCGATAGTCAAGAAGGAAGGTAATCAGCTCGCGATCGTTGAATTCGTAGTTGAAGTGACGCACGTAGTTTTCATTATTCCCGCAAAACCGACGCTCTCACATTCGAGAATAATAGCCCGTTCAAGACAGATTTTGCCGGTCTCGCTGAGGTCGTCAACATCTTACGTGGCATGGATTTCGCAGTTATGTTCGGGAGATCAATGACTTCTAGCGTCCCAGCTCGCAGAGACTCGATCATGTTGTGCTTGATCAATGCGGCGCACGCCCCCAGGTATAAGTGTTCATGTTGCACGAAAACAACGGCCTCGTCCGTTATAGCAAAAATCGCCTCGAATTCGGCCAACGCCACCCATTGCTCATCACTGATTGTCCAGAGTAGACCAATGTTGGTAGCCGTGTACAGTTTAAGCACGCGGTGCATACGCAGCAAGGAACGAATAAGCTGGTATCGCGCCCGGAACCTCGTCTTATTGAGGTCGAGCTTGAGCTTCGGCGATTTCCCCCGGCTGTAATGGCAAAAGCGCATGCAGATCCTTCAAACATGTGCCGTAAGAAAAGTACTTGGCTCCATCGTGGGCACTGTCAGCAGCTCGTGGCCAGCTGGGAATGGAGTGATCATCTGCTTGCCTCTGGATCGTGTCAAGTCGCCACATGCCGCTGCCGAGATTTTTGAGATATCATGCATGTCACATGCTTCGACCTCAACAAAAAGTTCTTCGGCGACGCCAATAATTGTCTTGAACAATGGTTGCGGCCGCCAAATCGATGTCGATTCCCGCACGCGCCGCGACCACAGAACGGAGCAGAGAAGTCGTGCCGGAATCGGCTCCGTCGTCAGCTCGAACGAGGCCCACGCACACCGTCTCAACGCCACTCCAATCGGGCCAGATGAAGGATAGGCCAATGGCCTGTCGCTTGAACTTATCATCCTTGAATGTCCCGCCGTCATGCAGCACCTGGGCGAATGGATTGCCGAAAGCCGCTTCATAACACTCCGTAACGACGTGCTTCAAGATTCGAACAAAGCAACGATATTCAGCGTTCACCAATTCAAACAGCGCCTTTCGAGTAATGAACGGGCATTGCCTTTCCCGTCACCGCCGCGGTAATACGCCTCAATTAGGTTGCGATGATCTTCGTCGTCGAAGGTGCGCTTGGAAATTCGCTACGACGAGCACACGTAGTGCCGAGCCGAGAACGCCATCTAGGAAGAGTGCTTTGCGTGGCTGGGCATGGCCATGAAGTATCTCGTAATATCCGATTTACCCTTCGAGGCTGCCACAACGCCCACGGCCGTCATAGCGCCCTCCTTTTCTTGGCTGTCTTCTGTTTCTTCGTGAGCTGTTGACGTCCCAGCTCGTCGAATCCTCCTACGGATGCGCAGCCTTGAAGTGGGCCCCAAGAGGGCTTGGTCGTCTGCCACGTGCCTTTCTTGAAGTTTCTCGTCACCTTCAGGCGCTCCCAGCACCGGATACACACATGCGTCGCCTTCCCACTGACGCGGCCAGGATGATTTTCCTTCAGTCGACGCACGCAGTCCCACACCTTGGAAAAACCTGGATGTTCGTCCACTTTTGCCGGGTGTGTTCCACGTCACAACATCGACGTCGCAATCGGCTCGTTCTTGTGAACTTCCTCCTTCTGTTCCGCGTTTAAATTCCTCCTCATCATCTTCAATATCCTCCACCTCCAGGTAGCGCGGCTCGACTTCGCTCATCAGACGGGGTCCCGTTCAGGCCGTCAGCCAAAGTGAATGAACGTGAAGTGAACATTGGACATCGGACGAAAATTTTCGGTGAAGTGAAGTGAAGTGAAGTGAACCAAATTCAGTGAACCTAGTGAACTGAGCCCAGTGAATTCCCAACGCTGTTAATAAGTCTTCGGATGGAGTTCGTGTTCCCGTGCGCTGTGGGCATCGCAGCCCTCTTGGCCTACTACCAAGCGTCGTACCCAAGCGTTGCCGGCGGAGACTCGGGCGAGCTGCTCTCTGAGGCTTGCGTCGGCGGGGTTGCGCATCCCCCAGGCTACGGACTGTTCCTCGTTCTCCTCTCACGATTCGTCGATTGGTTTCCCAGTCTCCGCCCTGGGAGGGTGGGAGCACTGATTTCAGTTTGCTGCGGCGGGATTGCCGCCGTTGCCGTCGGAGCCGCGTCCGCCGTTTGGGCGACGACGCTTCGACTCGATCGCGGTGCCGCCGGCCTCTCGGCTTCGGTTTTTTTCGCGGCAACCCCGCTCGTGTGTGAGTACTCAATGCACGCGGAGGTGTTTGCGCTGAATAACGCACTCTGCGCTCTCGGAGTGCTCATTTTCCTGCTCATCGCGACATCGACGAGCGAGCCGATGGTCGCTTCGATCGCCGGAAGTATGCTGCTCGGGTTGAGCGTCGCGCACCAGCACGCGTCCTTGCTGAGCGCGATCCCGCTCGCCTTGTCAGCTCTCGTCTTCCTTCGGCGCTCTATGACGCCGGGCTGGCTTTTCGTGCTCGCAACCACAGCCGCTATTACCTGGGCGATTCCGACTCTCGTCGTCATGCCTCGGCGCTCGAAAGCGGCTACGGAAGGGTCCTGGGGTGATTTGACGACTTGGGCTGGGGTCTGGCGACACGTTTTGCGGACCGAATACGGTACGTTCCGACTCGGCGCCGCCGCGCTTGACGTTCGCTCCGACAATCTCGCCCGCGTTTATTCGTACTTTGAATGGACCCTCGCTCAAATTGGCGGCGTCGCCTCCGCGTGCGCCGTCGGCGGCTTGGTGGTGGCTTTCGCGCGAGACTCCGCAATCGCCTGCGTTATTGGCGGCTGCTGGCTTTTCTACGTGCTTGCGTGGCACGGTATTTGGTCGAACTTGAACATCTTTGACGACGCGATGGCATACGAAGTTCATGCGCGCTTTTGGATGCAACCGCACGTATTCGCGTGTGTTGCGGCTGGGCTCGGCGTCGCAGCGTTGGAGCATTCGCTGTGCCGAGTGACCCGTCACAATGTCAGGATGGTGATACGCGTGGCCACCATTGCGATCGTCTGCGGGTTTGCCGGGGGGGCAGTCGCGGCGCTCCGCGACGAACTCGATTTCGGCGTCTCCGGGTGGGCTACGCACACGCACGGCGAGGCTATCCTCGGCTCGATCCCTCACGGGGGCCTCCTACTTTCGCACAGCGACATGCACTGGAATCCGACCCGGTACCTGCGTCTGTGCGAGCGCCAAAGACCCGACGTCGCTCACGTCTCGGTCCAGCTCGTGCCGTATGACTGGTTCTCGAGGTACGAATCAAGGTACCCCGAGGTCACGTTTCCTCGACTCTCGCGTCGCTCGACGCGGCTTGCGTCGCCAGATTACCAACATATGCTGGAAGCGCTCATTTCCGCGAACATGAAGACCTTCTCCTCCTCCGGAGGAGGAGGAGGAGGTGGTGGCGTATACGTCGACATGCACGGCGTTTACGAGCCGTCGATCGGCATGCTCGGGACGTGGGGGTCTCGATACGCACTCGTCCCGTGGGGCTTGAACTACCGAGTTGTGTACGCACAGGACGTGGTGGCGGCAAACGCATCGTTCTGGCTCGAGGAGTCCGTGGCGCAAATAGCGGCGTTGCGCGCTCGCTACGAGCGCTCGCCTCCGGGATCCGCCCCCGGAGCGCAGTTTCGCGCTGGGTCGTGGGAACGGGCGGTCTTGGTGGCATATAACGACGCCCACTACCAGTGTGGTCTGTGGGCGCTCACCTTGGCACAAGAACTGAGGAAGCAACTCAACGTGGACGTGTTTCCCCTCTACGTCCGCGCGCTCCGGGAGGCTGTGAGGCTCACGAGTCGCGAGGGTCCGTTGACGTCCGCGATCCACGACCTCCACAAGAACGGACTCCTCGCCATCGTGTTGCTCCACGGTGCCCTGAATGCCGCGCTCAAAATGCGCCAAGGTGCAGTGCACTTTGCCACGCCGCCCTCTCGCGGTGAGCTCGACAACGTGACGCGCGACGCCGTACGCCTCGCGCGTCGCTTTGTCGCGCGATATCCGGACGACAAGGACGTCCATGTCTTTTCGCACTTCCTGAAAGAAAACGCGTGAGTGTAACGACAGGGATTGCAAGGGAGGGGATTGCTGTCATGTGGTGGTACCATGGTGTGCGCGCGCTGCTAGTGCGTGTCGACTGCTAATAAGAGGAGGGGGTGCGAAGCACGCAGAGTGTTCAGGGGCTTGGGGTTTGTTCGCGAACGAGCGTGCGAACGTAAAGGCGGGAATGGAAAAAGTGTACGCACAAACACGCTCGCACTCTCACGCTCGCTCCCAGTTCACGAGTCCCATCATCACACACTGGCTTCTGACGACGACGACGACGACGACGATGTCAGACAAGGCGCGCACACCAAGAAAGATGCGCATACACAAGTTATAAGCACCAAGGAGCTGCAAAGTAGAAGGAGTGTGTAGTTGTCGCGGCGGGATAATAAGGACGCTGGCCTTTGGAGGAGAAGAGAAATCACAGGATGATGAAACGAGTCGAGTTTCGTCGAGTCGGGATGAGGTTTGGCGGCGTCCGAGAGGGGGTGTTCGGGACGACCGGATGCGGAAACAAAAATCGGGGGGACGAGAGAGTCGTCGCGGTCGTCGTCGACAGTGCTCGGGGTGCGTTATCAATCAGTTAGCTTTGCTGTTGTTGTTGTTGTTGTTGTTGTTGTTGTTGTTGTTGTTGTTGTTGTTGTTGTTGTTGTCGGGCGGCGACTTGGGGGGCGCAGTGGTTGGTGGCTTGGGGCGCCGGCGCTGGGGACGTTTATTGGTGGGTTTCTTGCCATCTGGCTCAACGGGGTGTCTAGGAGCTCGCGGTTTGTTTGGCTTCTTCCCCGCGGCGTCTTTCTCCGAAGAGGATGCAGCAGCCGAGACCAAGCCGACGGCGCGAAGGACATCCCAGTCTTGCGGCGCGAGGCGGTTGGTCGGCGCGAGGTCGAAGTCGTTCGCCGTCGAGAGCGACCGGAGGGCTGTCGCGACCAAGAGCTTGGCGTTGTTCCGGGTCGCGCGCAAGAGCTTGAGGAGCTTGGGGACGACCCCCGCCCTAACGAGCGCGTCCGCGTCGTGTCGCGCGAGGGCCTCGACGAGACCACAGGCGGAGAGGGCGACGGGTCTGCTCTTGGCATCGAGCTGCGCGAGGACGGCGTCGACGCCTCCCGCGTTCGCGACGGCGGCGGGGGCGTCGCGCGCCGCGACGGTCGCTTTTTCGACAAGTTCCGGGGTCGTCGCGTCGAGAGTTAAAATCCGGACGAGGGGGGCAACATTTCCCAGATCCGCGAGGTCGGTCGCCGCCTCGATCGCGATGCGCTTGAACCTCGCGAGGTTCGCAAAGGTTTCGGCAAATTTTGGCCTCGGAACGAGGTCGTCAGCGGTTACTGGCTGCTTCGTCGACGGCGATTCGCCAGTTCGCTGGACCCACTCCCGCGCATCTTGCGCCTCGTAGGTGTGGCCATCGACCAAGCACACCACAGGGGACTTGAAGACGGCCGGTTTCGCCGCCAGCTTAGCCTCCAAGAAGCGCGCGCGCCGCGCCGCGCTCTTGAGGCGCGCGCCCCGCGTCTCGATCGCCGCCCGCGCGCACCGCTGAATCAGGGTGGCGGCATCGACGCGCCGGCGCCTCGACCTGACCACCCTCTGCACCCGGACGGCCGCCGCGTGCCTGCGGACAGCGATCCGAGCGCGCGCGGACCGCCGGCACGCCCCGCCCCTGCACCGAGCCGCGCACGCGACCGCGGCTCTCTTCAGCGCGACAAACCGCGTCCTCGCCAGGCCTCGTCGACACACAGCCTGCACTACCGTCGCTTCCGCGTGGCTCGAAGCCCGGTGCAGCGCGTACTTGTCCGCGCGCAGCTTGCGGATCTCGGCTTCACGAGCCTCCGAGATGCGCGCCTGCTTTGACAACTGCCGTTTCAACAGCTGGACCTCTGACTCGAGGTCGGTCACCTCCTCGAACGACGACACCGACGACTCGCTCACCTTGTGCTCCGAGGCATCCGACGGCGACTTGGCCTCGCCTACCGCAAAACCGAGCTTCCGAACCGTCTTCCGCAGCTCGTCGGCCAACGGTCTCTCTTCGCTCGGCGCGCCCCGATGCACGGCGCTCCTCTTCCGCTTGTTCGACACCTTTATACATTTACGCCACAGCTTGTTCGCCTCCACCACCCAATCTGGCTCCCCAAAATGACTCAGGCACGCCTCCGCGAACGCCGCGACAGCCGAAGCCCCCGCCGCTTCCAAAACCGTCTCGTCCTTCCACGAAGACCCGCAACAGAACCGCCGCACCGTCTCGGGGTCGCCCGCGGCCTCCTCTACCTTCGCCTGCCACGCGCTCGAGTATGGAGGAGCCTTCTGCGTCATCTCTTTCCACTCCCGCCACCAAATAACCGCATATTATTACCCCGCCATAACTTTAGTAGCGTTGAGACCCCACCTTGGGACGTCACTCGTCACACCCTGCGTCACACGCCTTTTCTTCTCCTAACTTATTACTAACTTCTGAACTAACGCTTCGAATAACGTCAACACGGGGGTCTTTGTCGGGCGCGTCGCTTTTCCTCTACTGCAGATACACCTTCGCATTTTTTTTTACGGAGCAATTACAAAATAGGAGGCACTTCCTTCGCGTGCCACATGGTCGGTCTCTTGTGGCCACGGACGTCGAGCACGCGTGTTGAGGAGGAGTAGAGAAATCGGCTAAGAAATAAGTGCGATAACGGCAGCTAATAACGTCCCACGTGGTGGTGCAGTTTCGTGTTAGGCGCGGAAGGAGCATCCTTTTTCATTTTTCCAGTGTCGACATTGAGATTCTTGAGGGAAGTTGGGGCGGAGGGGAGCATGGAGCGATTAAACACGAAGAAGAATTTGTAGCGGACGGCCGCTTCGAATCAGCCTGATCATGTCCCAGGTCATTTCTTGGTACTAACTCTCACAGGCACCCCCTGTTTGAGGTTTGTGGCGGCAACTCCCGCCACCTAAGGCTTACCCCTCTTCTAAGGCCCCCCTTATCAGGGGCGCCCTACTCCGTTATGGTGATGTCAGTTTTCTCTATGACATCATCTTCCCTGATTTCTATGATTCAAGTGTTCTTAATCATAAAGCAACAGCCGATCCTCAAGTTGTGAGGACCAGGCACGGAAGTTCTTTGTGGTTGTGTGGCGAGAGAACGGCCATCCTCGTCCAGTGACTCCATCAAGGGCACGGACGCGAGCGGCGAGCCAGGATTCGAAGGCGCGCCAGGTAGGCCTAAATTCTCCTAACGCCATAAGGTTGACGCCGCCCCCGGTGCCTGCTTTGTTTCGAGGATGTGTATGTTTGTTTTCAAGGGTAGACTCGAACATGCGACTCTGAGTGTGAGATCGGTCGCAAATCCCCCACCGGCCTGTAGCGGCAAAAGAGAAAATAAAAGGGATTGCCCCTTAGCCTGGCACGGCTGCTGTCCTCGTCTCCTCGAGGATCCCGGACAAGGAGCGGTTCTTCTCTCGTCGCAATGGCAGTAGGCTGAAAGGATATGGGACATCAGGCTTATCCGGAGAAGCCGGGTCCTCCCTTTTTGCCGCTACTGAAGCGAGAGTCGGCTCAAGGAAATTGGGAGGAATAACCGTACGGAGCCTATACTGAGAAAGCCACCAAAAACCTCGAAATGTACAACGTCGCGTCGATTATCGTTCGCTGCACCCAAAGCTCACCCACTCCCAAGCGGGCACGCGCTATAGCGTAAACGACGATCCTCTTACCCCGTGCGCTTGAGTCATAATATTTGGGATATCGACCTGTTTCCATTAAAAAAAAACTATATAGTGCCCGGCCCGGAAACAATAAAGCGCAGTGTCAAAACGTGTTTTATTTTCAAGGTTCGATGTATCTGCCAATAAGAAAGAAAGAAAGAAAGAAAGAAAGAAAGAAAGAAAGAAAGAAAGAAAGAAAGAAAGAAAGAAAGAAAGAAAGAAAGAAAGAAAGAAAGAAAGAAAGAAAGAAAGAAAGAAAGAATGAAAGAATGAAAGAATGAAAGAATGAAAGAATGAAAGAATGAAAGAATGAAGTCCTGGAATCCAAGCAAGGATCGTCATTGTCGGCGCCCACGAAAGCGCCAAATTTGGAGACATATGAAAATAATAATAACATGTTGCTCGTGACGTCGATGCTGATGACGCGTGGCTATCTCGTCTTCTCGCGACATTTGGCCGCCTCGCCCGGACTAAATTATGGAGGCCTGTTTGGGAGGTCTGGCATCATGCTGCAACCGTCGTCGTTTAGCGTCGTCTCCTCGTGTCTATTTAATTTATTTTGTTTGTTTATTTAAATATTTTTATTTTCATCATCACGCCTGCCGCTACTCTCTATTCTTCTTTCCCCTCGCACTCTTTGAGCTCCCTGCGTCACTCCTTCTCGCCTTGCTCTCTTCTTCCTACCTTTGCCTCTGATGAGAATGTGCGTTCTTGCTTCATCCGCCTTCCCCTCTGCGCGCACATATCTTTTGTATTTTTGGTGCCTCCTTGTTTCCTCGCGCTCATCCATTCTGGCTCTTTGAGCCTGGGAGTTGCAAACCATAATAATAATAATAATAATAATAATAATAATAATAATAATAATAATAATAATAATAATAATAATAATAATAATAATAATAATAATAATAATAATAATAATAATAATAATAATAATAATAATAATCGGAAGAAAACTTCTTTCTCACCAGGGGAAGCTCCCTCTCCGCATCTAACATTGTAACAAGGACGCGCGGGCACAATAGCACCACCACGTATTACTCACATAACCACTTAATACTCGTAGCCACGAAAGGCAGTAGAGTCAATCATTGTAAATCAACGATCCCCGCAACGTCGCACCAGGTGGGACCTGCGTCGCCTGTAGCGCGATAAGGCTTCGTTTTTGCGAGCTTGGAGTTAACAGTGACACAAGTTCTTATTGTTGGTATGGCAAGCAACTTCCAGGCTCAAAGAGCCAGATTGGATGAGCGCAGAGGAAGAGAGAGAGAGAGAGAAGAAAAGACTACAGAGGTTGGCGAAGAAAAGAAGCAAGTAAGCTCAAGGTGAGCAGGGAACATGGTTCGCGAAAGGAGAGGAACAGAATGGAGAAAGGCGAAGGCGGCAAAGAGAGAAGTTGAAAAAGAGTGTGCGGGAAGAAGAAGAAGAAGAAGAAGAAGAAGAAGAAGAAGAAGAAGAAGAAGAAGAGAGCATATTAAGAGGCGGGAGAAGACTTGAGAGGAAAAGGTGCAAGCAGAAGAAGCCGAAAGGACGCCGCAAGAAGGCCTCAGAGGTCGGCTAAAGATCAGAAGGAGCAGAATAGAAGAAAGCCGGCGAACAAAGAGAGAGAACGAAGACGATGCTACGAAGAAAGGCACGGGAAAACAACCCCAGGAAACGGACACGGCACGGTGCCATACATACCAAACAACCCGCCATGATATTCATTGTTCCGCGCAAGGCGGGCAATTGTCGCGAGAAAGCGAGGCAGTCATATTATATCAGCAAGCATCACCGGCATAAGGATGGCAAGAACCATCGCCGGCCAACGGCCGCGCACGAAACTATTAAGAGAAGCGTTAGTGCCATCGGCAGGAGGATGGGGATATTGTCGCGTCCGTAAATCAAGCACCAGGGGAGTCTGGTGAGCAAAGAGACGGGGGAGTCAAAGAGTCCCGCAGTGCTCGCCTTTGAGACACGAGGTTCAGTCAAGATGCGAGGAGGCGAACCCGAAGAAGGTGGCAGCAGAGCAGGGGGGTGGCAAAAGCAAACACGCACATAGCGGAGGTCAACACAACATCGCCATCTGGGTCTGTACACAATCGCCGATTCCAAAAAGAAACAAGAAGGGGAGGGAGCGGCATTTTGGGGGACAGAAAGGTGTTGTTCTTTTGTTGTGGCCACACGAGGTCGCTGGCAAAGAAAGTTTTGAGACTTGGATGGTTGCCAATTGGACGGACGGACGGGCGGGCGGGCGGGCGGGCGGATAAGAAAGAAGTCAGAGAGAGAGGTCGGCGCTGTATGTTATTGCTGCCATTCTGGATGGAGTGAGGGACGCGCGACGGAGCCGGTGTCAGAGAGCCATGGGGATCGGAGGGTCCGGCGCGTAGAAGGCGAAGAAGGAGCTCCAATTAAAATTGTAAGTGGTGGTGTGGATTCGCCGCCGGGCCGGAAAGGCGAAGGTAAATTGGTGGTTGTTTTTACTTCCTCGTAATTTTAATTGAGCGATAATGAATGAGGACGCTCCTGTCAGCGCGCCGCGCCTCTCGTTCTCTGACCCCAGGCGTGCTGGGATTAGGCTAGGCCCCATGCATGGGCCATGCACTATAGGGCAAGAACTTACAATGAAGTAATGAGTGGCCGTCGCCGAAGTAGGGAGGGGCCTCTTGGTTTTTTTTTCAAGTTGAAGGATGCCCGTGGCGCAAGAGCTTCCCTTGGGTGTGGGAGTTGGACGGGTGGAGAGGGGTCGGAGGCTGGGTGAGGCTCGCGCCCAACTGAATGGATCGCTCCGCGTGAAGTGGGCCGGGAAGCTCGAAGGATGGCTGAGCAAGACGCGAAAGAACGCGCAGAGCTCGTCGTTGTTCACGACGCGTCGTTACTTCGTGCTGAACGGCGCGAGCGGGATGGTGTCGTGGTACGAAAGTCCCCAGGGACGGCTGCTGGGGGAGGAGAGCGCGCGAAGGGCGACGATCGAGCACCCGTCCGAGAGGGTTATTTCGGTGTCTTTCGCTTCGGGGAGACGGGACGCGCTGCGCGTCGACGAGAACGGGCTCCCCAGCGCGAAGGAATGGGTCGTCGCGTTCCGGACGGTGGCGAGGGCCTCCGATTTGGTCCCGGGGGTGTCGCGGCGGGTGTTCACGGTGCATAAGTTGAGGGGTAAGCGCGCCAAGTCTGAGCGACGGGTGGAAGTGACGAGAGAAGGAGTTTTGCGGACGCTAGACCTCGAGGGACGCGTGCGGCGCGAGGTCGCGCTCTCTAGGCTCGCGAGGGTCGAGCGGTCCCGGTTCGTGCCGTCCCAGCTGGTGCTCCGGTGGCAGGACCGGAAGACTTTTACGCTCGAGTTCCGGACGATCGGGGAAGCCGAGACGTTTTACCGACTTTTGTTGGGTCGCAGCGACGAGTCGAGAAGTCCGCGCGTCGGTCTGAAGCGGCGGCCCGAGTGGCTTCGGATCCGCGTGTGCTCCTGGAACGTCGGGAACAAGATGCCCGCTTCGGACTTGGCGGCGTGGCTGTGTCGCGGCGGCCACGAGGTCTCGGACCGAGATCTCGACGCTATCGCCCGAGAAGACGTGATCGACGCGTTGATCGACGATCTCGAGGAGGAGGAAGGAGAGGAGGAGGAGGAGGAGGAGGAGGAGGTCGAGTCGTCGTCTTCCCTCGAGTTGCCGTCGACTTTGTTCGACGACAACACGTCGAACAGCAACAACAACAACAAGCTAGAAGACGTGGTGGTCGTCGGCGCGCAGGAGTGCGCGTACCGGTGCACCGATCGCGCGCGGAACGACCGCGAGGACTGGGTTCGGGTGGTATCAGCCCCTTTCCTGAGCCGCGGCTACAAGGTCCACTGCGAGGAGCATTTTTGGGGGCTTCGTCTTTTAGTTTTCGTGCTGCGCGAACACTCGACGTTTACGTCGACAGTCGACGCGTCGAGGCGGGGGTGCGGGATCGGGGACCGGCTGGGAAACAAGGGGGCGATCGGCGCCGCGTTGTCGATCTACGACACGACCTTTTGTTTCGTGAACGCCCACCTCGAGGCCTCGCAGACCGAGGTTCAAAAGCGCAACGAAGACTTCTCGCAAATCGTGGATTCGCTCGCGCTCGGCCGCTCGGAGCTCGACATCCTGAACCAGTTCGACCACGTCTTCTTTTTTGGCGACCTCAACTACCGCGTCGACGTCCCGGAAGCACTGTTTTTTGAATCCCCGCTTGCTTCGAGCCTCGCGTCCTCCCCCGCAACAGCAACAACAACCCCGCACGACGTGGCCGCCGACATCGAGAGACGAGAAGTGCTCCGAACGCTCCGGGAAGCCGACCAGCTCGACGCCGAGCGCCAGGCCGGCCGCGCTTTTTGGGGCTTCGAAGAGGCTCCCGTCTTCGACTTCGCCCCGACCTATCGCTTCCAAAAACGGCCGGACCCGACGCGTCGTCGCCCGTATACGCCAAACAGAACTCCGAGCTGGACCGACCGCGTCTTGTGGAAGAGCCTTCCTGGCGCCCCGCGCCTCGTCCAGACCCTCCTCACCTCGGTCGACGGCGTCCCGGCCCTCGACACCTCGGACCACGCCCCCCTCGTCGCCTGCTTCGCCGTCCGCCGCACCCACGTCAACGACGACGACGACGACGACCAACAACCCTACGACGACGTCTGCGGCCACCTCGTCTTCGACGAGGTTTCCGCCAACGCCGGACCGGGGCTCGCCCCGTTCCACTTTCGCAAGCCCCAGCACTGCGTCCTGCGGGTCTTCGGCCGCCTCGTCAACTCCACCCAGACGGACTACGCGCGCTCGGCAGCCTGCCTCGCGCCGCGATGGAAGGCCGAAGACGTACCGCCGGTCGCGGTCGCGCGCACCGCCACCTTCGCGACCCTCCGCAAGTCCGTCCTCTCGATCCAACTTTTTAGTGACGTCGTCCTCGGCACGGCCCTCCTTCCCCTCGCCGACGCCTGCGACGCGAGAGGCCGCCCCGCCCCTTTTACCGTCTTTCTCGCGCATCGCGGCGTCACGTCCGGCAACCTCAAAGGAGTATTGCGCGCGCGAGGCCCTCTCTTCCGCGACCTCCCGATTAAAATTAAACCCCCCCTCCCGCTCGCCCTGCAGGCCGCCGCCTCCTTGACCGACGACGAAGCCAAGCAAACGAACCTTCTCTGGCGCAAATCCAAGGACGACCGTTCGAGGAGTAAACAGCTCGAAAGAAGGTGGACCGACGACGGCCCCGACCCCGGCAGAATAGAAAAAAAAGGACCCTCGCGCCGAGGCTCCCTCGTGCTCACGATGACGACCCTCGAGCCCCTCCGCGCCCTCTCGAACCCCCTCGCCCCGGACGAGCCCCCCGACTCCCCGCCGCCCGCGCCCGAGCGCCTCCGAGGCTCCGTCTACTCCCCTCGCCCCGTCCGCCCGACCCACCCGCCGCCGCCCCCACCAAATAGCGGGATCGATAATCACAATCATTGACTCGACTGGCTCCTCTTCTCCTCAGGGCTTCTTGGCGCCAAGGCAGAGGCTTCGAAAAGACCGCCGTGGTCGTACGAGGCCCCGAGAGTAGTACGGTGGTGCCAAAAATAGGGGAAAAACGAATCGACCGCCACCTCTAGACGAGGTCCCGGGGACCTCGAAATCGCAGGGTCTCTCGTTTTCGGAGCGCGGCGGCCAAGGCGGCTTCTTCCGAGCGGAGGGCGTCGTTGCTGCAGGCGCCGAGA
Source organism: Chrysophaeum taylorii (assembly GCA_029834535.1). Lineage (NCBI taxonomy): Eukaryota > Pelagophyceae > Pelagomonadales > Pelagomonadaceae > Chrysophaeum > Chrysophaeum taylorii. The sequence goes on along the minus strand of JAQMWT010000538.1, from coordinate 127,449 downwards.
ACCCACTAGTTGACGGCCGCGGCGTGGAGAACGTGGGCGGGGTCGGTCACCTTCCGATATCCTCGGTTATTAGGAGGACGTGTTTCTCCAATAATATCTCGGGAATGCCTTTTTGAGGGAGGGGCATCGGCGACTTTCCAAAGTCCTCGGAGTCGAACCCACCTCTCCAAGAAAAATAATGGACGAGGTACGCGGGAAGGGCGTTGAGCCGCGTCGACGCGTTGGAGAGGTGGGCCAAGATGATAGATATACGCGCGCGTCGAGATCAACGTCCGCGCTCCGATCGGGGCGGAGCGCTCGGAGAACAACAACAACAGCGGGGCGACCCACTCGGCGCATCCGCCAAAAGTCGCAGCGACTTTCGCGAAGCGCGTTGGGGACGTCACCCCAGAATAGACGCCGGAGACCAACGCGGCCCGCGGCGCCGCGGTCCATTCTCGCGCGAACACGCGAGCGAACCAGGGACTTATCTTCCCGAGCCCGCACCCGACGTATAGCACGCACAACCACAGTTGCAGCGCCGACCTGCTATCGTAGAATAATATCACGGCCAAAGGGCCGCCGTACGTGCCGTCGGCCCCGATAAAGCAAGGGTAGTCGAGCGTTGAAGCCCCATACAAGCAACGTAAGCTGCCTTGACCGCCCGCGAGGGAAAGACCAACAACGCGACCGCGACGCTCGGAGCGTCGCGAAGAAAAGAAACGCGTCCGCGTGCGTCCGCCGCGTGCCAAACCGCGACGCTAAAGCCTCCTTCGGCACTTCGTCCGACGGTCCATCGGTGACGCGCGAAACGGAGACCCACCTCGCCCGTCAGCGCGCCTTGGTACTGGCCGTTGACGGCGAGAAACGCCAAGATGAACGACCACACCGTCAGGTTTTTTGCCACCGTGGCTGAGCCCCTGCTGTGTACAACAACACGCCCACGCACGGCGTCACGCCCCACCCTAAGTACACCAACATCAACCCCGCGTTTCCCTCGTCGCGCACGCACCTCACGACCGCCTCACACTGCGTCAAATAATCTCCAGCCTGTGAAAAATACGACTCATTCCACATCCGCCTTTCACCAACGCCGCCGCCACATTGCGACCCTCATTGCTTTGTTCGCGTCCAGCAGAATATCCACTAATAACATCCAGGAATTCTCCTCTCGAGGCGTTAACGACGGTTGATGCTATTCTTTAAAATACGATAGGTATTTTTGGTGAAGGCGCCCGCCCGCCCGCCCGCCCGCCCGCCACAGTGTCAGTCTTTGTGCCGCGTAGAGATCGACCGACGCCAAAAACAAAAGCCACGACGATTGTGGCGCCGAGATCGACGTGCCGAGCTGCCAACCTTAACTCGCCGTCACAACAATACTCATAATAACAATAATATTCTTGTAACTACTGAGAGACTCGCTTCTGCTACCACCTCTCGCTGCAACAACGACGTCCAAAAAAAGTTGCCTGCCTCGTCCTCTCGCCCTTTTACAGGCTCATGCCTCCGTTGCGCCGAGTAGCCGATCCTCTCACCCGGGGGGGGGTGCAGGGGGGGGAGGCGGTGAGACTGAGTTTGGGGAGGTGAGAGGTCTGAGTTACAGACGGATGCGCAGTGAACGCGGATTGAGTTTTTCAAGGCCGACTCCTAAGATAAGGGGGGTGGGGCGCAGGGCGCGGATATGGTTCTTTAAAATCGAATGCTATTAAGCATGGGAAGCTGTTTTGGTCTCTCTTAATGGTCGACTGCTAGGAGGGTGTGAGGGTTTTGGTCCGTTGTGTGGAGACATGAGGGATGTGCCAGGAAGGCGGAGGTGGGTTTCCCGTTCAGGTGTTCGGGGTAAAGACGCGAGGGCTGCCTGAAAGGCGGGGTCATCGCCGAGCCACGGGGCAGGCGAAGAGAGGACGGGCCCCGCCGGTACGTAGGTCGTACGCATCCTGCCGCCGGGCGTATGTGCGACGAAGTGTCACGTCCTGCTGGGCGCGGGCTACCTGGGTGGTGCTGCCCGAGGCGGCGACATGGCGGATTTGGGTTATAATTTCGTTCAAGGCGGATTTGGTTTTAAGGTCGACTGGGTGGGGGGCGCACGGTTTGGTTTTTAATGGTTTATAAATGCAAACAGCCTTCAACACTCTTAACCCTGTCACTTTTTTTGCTCATTTTATTTTACTTACTTTAACTGTCAAATTCAAGCTGAAGCGGGATTCTCAACACGGTGTGCGCCGATTCTTTTTCTAGTCCACAATTATTATGAAGTTCGTACCTAGGCACTCGCATACAAATTATATACTATCGTAGGAATACACACAGTTTCCACCGAATCCGCGCAGGTCTGTACATTTGACCTCGGTCGGAATCCAGTTGAAAGATTTCTTCAAAGATATGCCTTTTTTTTTTTCAGAAACAGGAAGGAGAAGGCAAGACGTAAAGGAGTGGGGCGCACGAGCGAGATGCAGCTCACCAACGCGCTGATGATCAAGTGGCTAACGGACGTGATCGGCGCCTTCCCTGAAATCGCTTTAGATGGAAGAAGGCGCCGCCGGCGCGGTCGCCGCCTCGACGAGAACACGGTGGAACAAACGGCCAAGCTCGTGGCGAGCGATGCGGCAGCTTTAGACTATTTCGGCCAACGCGTCGCCTTGTCGGGTAGCCTTATGGTAGTCAGGGCCCATAACGACGATGATGGCGGCTTCTCGTCGGGCTCAGCATACGTCTTCCGCACCGAGGACGACGGCTTCTCCTGGTCCCATGTCGCAAAGTTGACCGCGAGCGATGCGGCCAGGGACGATTGGTTTAGCACGGCTGTAGCGATTGATGGAAACCTTATCGTCGTCGGGGCACCGGGGAACGACCCGGGATCAACAACCATTTATGGCGACGGGGATGACGGCCAGACGGGGTCGGCATACGTCTTCCGTACGACCGACGATGGCCTGACCTGGTCGCAAACCCAAAAGCTGATTTCGAGCGACGAGTATCAGTTCGACTATTTCGGCAGCTCTCTCGCGATCTCGGGAAATATCGTGGCTGTCGCATCGCATTTTGACGACGACGAAGAATTTTCATCCGGCTCGGTCTACATCTTTCTCACCACGGACAACGGTCTCTCTTGGTCGCAAATCCAGAAGTTGACGGCCAGCGACCCCGAAGAGCAAAAGTATTTCGGTTACGACGTTGATATTTCAGGAAATCTCTTAGTCGTCGGGGCTATGGGGGACGATGAAGACGCACTCGATCAGGGCTCGGCCTACGTATTTCGCACCGCCGATGACGGTCTCACGTGGGAGCAAACGCAGAAGTTGGTAGCGAGCGACCCTCTTTTCGACGACGAGTTCGGCTACGACGTCGCCATTTCGGGAAACCTCATTGTCGTCGGGCCCTGGGCAACCAGCGACGCGGGGGCCTACGTGTTTCGCACCATCGATGATGGCCTCTCGTGGGAACAAACCCAGAAACTGATGCCGAGCGACGCGATTGACTGGGACGAGTTTGGCTGGGACGTAGCCATTTCGGGCAACAACGTGGTCGTTGGAGCCTGGGCAAACAGCGACTATGGAATCGAATCGGGCGCGGCATATGTGTTCACTACCGCGGACGATGGCCTGTCGTGGGAGCAAATTCACAAATTAACGGCGAGCGACGCGGCCGCTGACGATTTTTTTGGCGATGGCGTCGCGATTGAAGGAAACGTTGTGATTATCGGGGCCCCGGGGGATGAAGATAGCGGGGCGGGTTCAGGCTCGGTGTATACGTTCGTAATGTCTGGACCCGCTTCAGTACCGACTCCGAGTGCTGCACCGACTATTGGCGAGATACCAAGCCCAATTCCAGCCCCGACACCCGAACCGACTTCAAAGCCTACTCCGAAACCGACCGCGCCATCACCGACGCCCGCACCACAACCAGCACCTACGGCCGAGATAACGCCACAGCCGACGCCTACGCCAACCCCGAAACCGACGACTCCACCGCCAACGCCAAAACCAACGCCGTCTCCGAGCCCGAAGCCAACTCCGAAACCGACGACTCCACCGCCATCTCCGGGGCCGACCCCGAGCCCGACTCCGAAACCAGCAACGGAGCCGACTCCTAGTCCGAGTCTGAAGCCAACGTCAAAACCAACATCCGAGCCACTACCAGCGCCGACTCCGAGACCAACCATGGCGCCTACCCGGTTTCCCACGTCCAGCCCCACGACGGTCCCGTCGACCTTCGCGCCATCGACGCTAGAAGAGAAGCGTGCAAATTCAGGCGGCGCCGGTGGCTCTAGCACCACTTCGAGTAGTGGAGATGGCGGCAGCGGCGGTGACGACGACATCTTGATAACTGGGGTTGCTTCTGGCGCGAGTCTTGCGGTTGCCTTTTTGATGCTCGCATGCTGCGCGGTGCTGGCACGTCGGAAGAAGCACGATTCGAAGAATGATGGGCCGTTTGACGAGGAACGCGCGGTGCTGGCGACTGAGACGCCCCACGCTAGCTCGTTCGAGAACAACGTTGCGCTGGCTACTAACGTCTCGCCATCGGGAGGCTCGTCCGGGAAGAAAATGAAAGCAGCGCAAAAACCACTCCCACCGTTGAGCGACATCGAAGAGATGGCTGCGATGGCTGCGGATTCTAAGACGGTCGCGGATGGATTGCTGGCAGGCGGCGAGACGATGCCGGGTCTCGCTGCGGTGTGCACGGCTGCTAAGACTATCCTCGATGACGTTGTTCATCTGCAGCTCACGGCATCAGACGTGACGGTAGCCGGCGCGAGGGTTGCCAAGACGCTCGTTGTCTTGCAGATGTGCGCAGACAATGCCAACAAAGTTCAGATGGATGAGGCTGCCGAAAGGCTCGTCGCGAAACTCATGTCGCAACTGAACGATCTCATGCTAGGCTTTCAGCGACACGTCGAGTCGTTCGAAGCCAGTGGGTGGTTACGGCGCAAATGGGGCATGCTCGACCACGGCCCCCGACTGACAGAGCTTGATACGGCTATCGTCGTGTGCCTGCGTGAACTTCGCCTCGCCTACCAACTGTTGGATGATCGCCGAGTGAGCAATTTGGAATGCTGCTGCATATCTGATGTACTCTTCACAGGTCGCCTCCCTCCTGGACGCGCAAAAGTACGAGCTCGAAGAAGCGATGCTCGCGCAAGTTCGACGTGTCATGCAAGAGCGATCGCTAGACGAGGTGAGCGCCTCCCTGGTGCTCTCCGAGGACGACGAGGTGAATACTGCGGTCGCCAAAGCGGCACGTGTCCCTCGAGACGAGCTCGACGCGGAGCTTGGCGAGCTACGTTCGCGGGCCGGGGCGGGCACTGGAAACCCGCAAACCAATCACGATGTCGTGGAACCGAATGTCTCCGAGGGAATACCAGGAGTGAGCAACATGCAGTCGCCAGGTGAACCTACGAGAGAGCAGAAGGCGTCGCTGATCCATAAGCACGAAATTCGCCTCGAGTCGATCGAATCCGAGCCATTTGCGATGGGCAGCGTAGGCCGGCTGCATCGCGGAACTTACGCACGGAACTGCGTGGCTGTCAAACTGATTTCTCTCTCTGGTTTGAGCGTATCCCGCCGCACGAAGCTGATGGGCGAGTTCACTAAAGAGATGACCATCATGCTCTCGCTTCGGTCGCCGTTTGTAGTCCAGGTGTTCGGGACGGCGCGCTACCAGTGTCTAATCCTGAGCAAGCTTTATTAATAGGACTAGCAAACGGTTCCCTCACAGATTACAACGAACGAGAACTTTCTTGCCCTGGTCTTGGAGTACTTGCCTCGAGGCTCGCTTCGCCACTTTCTGGACGAAAGGTCTAATAAGATCAATAATACGCAGCGCCGAAACTGGGCCGACCAGATCGCGCATGGAATGGCATACATATACGATCACGACACCGAGGTGCGTTTGACTTCTTCTCACGATTGATTACCCACGTCACCCGCAGCACCGCGATTTGAAAGCGAATAACATTCTGCTCACCAACGACCTCGTCTGTAAAATAAGTGACTTCGGTCTCTCGCGTTCGACCGAATTTAGGAGCCACACTTCGCACGAGTCGAAGCACGGTGCCGCTGGGACGACGCCATTCATGGCTCCTGAGTACGTGTAATTGTGACGCAGCGCACGACAACTCCATCGCAGGCTGCTTGATTCGAACACGTTTTCAGAAAAATCTGATGTCTACAGTTATGCCATGGTCCTTTACGAGATCCTCGCGCGGGAGACTCCCTGGATTGGCTTTCAAGTTGCGCAGATCACCCTTAACGTTTGCTACAAACAAAAAAGACCGGAAGTCCCGACCGGCGCCGATGAATATCTTGTTGAAGTCATGCGGAAGTGTTGGGCCCAGAGTCCCAACGACCGGCCGAGCTTTGTCGACATCATCGCACGCTACTTTTCGCTGCCACAGCCTACTGAGATCCGTCCACGCCCGCAGTCGACCGCTAGCGACGTCTTTACCACACTTTTGTCGATAGGGAGTAGCCAAGGCAATGGCTCGACAACAGAGGCCCAAGTCGCAGGAACGCCAGTGAGAGTCTAGGCAATCGTCTGTGCCCTACCAATCTCCCTTCACGACGATTTCTCCACGACGCCGCGCTTTGATAACATACTCAAATACCCCATGCCACAACACCTGCTTTGAAGAACCCGATCTTTATTCCTTTACCGACCGTTTTTTTCTGCGCTCGGCAGCTTGACTTTTTCCACCTATATGCCTGCGGGAGCTTACCCTCGTTCGTCCTGTTCAGGAGCTGCTTGATTTATATATTTCTGTTGTCTTTTTTATCAAGCAGGCCTCTCAATCTTTTTTGAAGTAGATGCCGGTTTTCTTTGAAGACGCGCCATCGACATGTATACTGAGAACTGCAACGGAGCCCCCCAAACACCAGCTGCTCCCCTAGGACCATCTGCGCCGTACCGGAGCCACCGGAACGCTTCTCATCGCATTTCGTGAGTGACCACATGGGGTTTACGAGGGCTTCGAGTAGACTTCGTAATGGATCTCCGAGTGCCTGGTTCGCCGTCGGATCCCCAGGGGTGGTCCAGGAGGCGCTGAGGAAACTCGGCGAAGATGGCAAAGGAGCACCGAGGCATGCCCGAACGGTCGCTAAACCTCGCCGAGGGCCACCGGAGGGCCGCAAATTGGAATACTTGAAGTAAGTCTATCGGCCAATTGCCGATCCTTAGGTTCTGCCGACGCCTTTCCGGCCGCCTGTCGAACCTCTCTCGGACCTCCGCCGGCACTTTTTGCGCTCCTTTGTCCAAGAGTCCCCGACCCCTTCCAACCCCGGGCCAAACGGAATCCGGCAATGTCCCCACAGAATGCCTTCGGCTCGCGCATTAGTATGTCTCGAACTTCAAGTCAACGTCGGCTCCAATCGACTCCAATGGTGGAAATTTTATCCTCAAAAGTGAGGGATCCGAATCCGGCGCGTTCGGTTGCCTTGTTTTTACTGTGGGGGGGGGGGTGAAAAAAAAGAGTGCGAGTAGTGCAAAAAAAAAAAAAAACTATACTCACGGGGACAAATCAGCCACATGTTGGGCCTTCGCGCCGGCGACTTCCCTCGCTGGAAAAAAAAAACCGACTTATCATCGTCGCTCACTTCGTCCTTCATGTGAGCTTTCGTCGCGACTCCGGCCACGTTAGGGACGCTAAATTCATGTCTGTCTCGTTTCTAACTACCTAGGTTTATGCCAGCCCAGTGCATGGGAGCGTGGGCTAATCCCAACGCTGAAGCGCGCGGGATCATAATCACAAGGCGTTCAGACGAGGGGAGCAGAGACAAGAGTCGTTGGAGAGTTTATGGCCGCTACGCGACGCGGCAGGTGAGCAGGGTAAGAAGCGCAGTAGACGATGAAGAGTTGCGTATTCGAGTTGACGGTCGGAGTTGGCGTGTGCGGCCCGCGCCATTGGTAAACCATATGGTGATCAAGTTCCCGCAAACTCGCAAAAAACTCGCGACAAGTCCAGGGCTATACTCCGAATGACCACGAAAACAAGAGCGTTTTATTCTTTAGAAGCGAGAACTAGGCCACTGAAAAGACTACCGCTAGGTCATTTCGGCAGCGGCCCATCGAGCGACAGCAGGAAAGGTCTTGAAGGGCGCGTACACGTACGCGAGACGAGGGGGCGCATTATTGACCGTGCTCGGCCGGTGAGTGTGATGTTTCGCAGGGAGCCGAAAGGCAGGCGTCGCCCAAGAGCGGTTGAGATTCGGTCCCGACTTCGAAGTGCGTGTCGTGGCTGCGAAACTTGGCGTAGTGCGCTTCGAAGACCTTCAGCTGGTCGAGCATGAGCTCCCAAAATGTAGCATTGTCGTCGCCCATGAACGTATCATCGGCCAGCGTGTCTCGTCAATTCTCGTGTTCGTCGGCTCACAACGTCGCCAGGACCGGGTCGCTCATGGAAGCATGGTTTACGTACCCAGGGAGCAAAAATTCGGGTACCTCTACGGCATCATAAAAAGTCCAATGTTGGGATCAAGTGTTTAACGGTGCTACCTCTGGCTGCAACCCTGCCCTGACTCGCTTGAAACCACTCTAAAAAGAGGGACGCGCACAGAGGTGGCGGTGCGTGTAGGTGCTAGTAGGTTTTGGTGTGGTGTGTGGGCACGCGCACAGAGGTGGTGTGGGGTGGGGTGGGGTGGCAGCCGAGCCTGGAATGGCAGCGCGCTTAGTTGCGGCCGCGGCCGCGGCCGCGATGTCGAGCAGGCTTCGCGCTCAGCGTAGTGGTCGGACCGGAAGTAGTGGAAGAACGGGAGCCAAAAGCCCGCGGAGGGAAACCAGGCCCGCGTGCACTTTGCGACGAGATCCCGGGGGTGAAAAACCCAAGGCGGGAGGCCGGGCCGCGCGACATACCACAGCATCGAGGTGACCCCGGGGGGTCGCGCTCTCGAGGAGGCGGTGGGTCGTCCGGCCAGCAGCGTCCCGCACGAAGTGGGTCTTGCGCCCCCCCCCACCCAAACACCGTGACCCCGCGCTTTACCGGACTCACGAGCTTGGCCTTGAAAACCTCGTCGCGCCGCAAAATCGTCTCGTCAACGCCGCCGCGTCGCACCCGCGTCGCCGTTGCGACCTCGCGGTCGAAGAGCGAGAAGGCGAGGAAGCCGTCTCCGCGGGTATCATCGACAGCGCCGATCCGGCTCTGGCCGTGCTCGAGTTTCAGGAGGGGCACGCAGGTCCCGAGATTGCGCTCCTCCATCTCGAATTGGTCCGGAAACAAGTCGTCGGCGACCTAGAGTCGCGCGCCGTCCCGCACCTTGCGGAGAGCCGACCGCAGCACCTCGTCCGGGCTCGTCGCGCGCCGCACCGCCGGCACCCATTCCGACGGGGTTTCTTCGTTCGCACACTCTTCCGAAAACGACGACGACGACGAAGACGCCTCGCGCAGCAGGATCCTCTCCGGGGCGTTGAGCTTGACGATTTGGCGCTCGCCGCCGCCCGCTCGCGGACGTCGGGATGGACGCGCAGCGCGCACCGCCGGTAAGCCGTGCGGATCTCCTCGTGCGATGCCCCCGGCTTGCACCCGAGCACAGCGCCTGCCCGCGATACCGTCGTGGACATCTGCCGCCGCCGCCGCCGCCAGCACCGCCACATCCGTCCAAACCGAGGTCCGTTTATTATTGAGTAATAACTTGGCGGCGGCGCCAGCCGAAAGCGTCGCAAGCCTCGCGCGCCATCTCGAGCACACAGGACGTTCCGTCGCACTCGTTCCCAGTCAGCATCTTCAAAGCAGCGGCAAACATCTCATTGAGTGGTCGCAGCGGTCGCTCCGCCATGCTGAGCGCTGATTCTTCTCGTCGTTCATTTTTGTGTCGCGTGCGCCATCGGGCCACGTGTGATGACTCATGCCACGTGTTTCAAAGGAGCGACGTCAGGTCTTCAAGACTCCTTTGCTCCCATGGGGGTACCCAAAATTTATGCTCCCTGGGTACGTAAACCATGATCCCCCAAGGGAAATTTCCCACGTCGCCAGGACTCAAGCGCAGACGCTTGGCGAGCGCACGCACAATGACGACGTCGTGTTACGTGAGCGTCGCGTCAACGAGCGTAACGATCGGCGCGGCGCTGGCGAGGATCTCGCCGGACTCGACCAACGCGGCTTTGACGGGTGGCACTCGCTCGACAGATCGTAGTGCGTCTCCTGATACTCGATGCGATGACAAGCACGAAGAACCAAAGGACGCCGACGCGGCCGCCGCCAAGTGCACCATATTTGAGATGTATTGAATTTCAAGGCTCTTCCGGCTAAGGGCTCCATCGTCTGTTGTTCGGTCTCTTGTGCGCGTGCTTGCCTAATAAGTCTAGGTGGGAAAGCACCAAAAGATGTTGTACTGCACCCTCGTCGACGCCACAAAATTGAATAATTAATAATTTAATATGTTGTGCGCAATTTTTGCGGAGCACGTAGCTCCTTTTAGGTCGGTTTTGTCGAGAGTTGTTGAGGTTCTCATCTATCGTCCCCGGTTTCACGTCACACGAAAAGCGATTCTTCAAAGATACGTCAATGTTCATTACGACCAATAACTTCGAAATAACTGGGGCTTCGAAAGATTTCAGGCACACCGCCGAAGGTGAAGGGAAAGATGACACTGGAGCGAGCAAGATGCGGATCACAGACGTGTTGTTGGTCAAATGGACTACGGACACGATCAGCGCGTTTCCTGAAATCGCTTTAGATGGAAGAAGGCGCCGCCGGGACGCTCGCCGCCTCGACGAGAAAACAGTGGAACAAGCTGCTAAGCTCGTGGCGAGCGATGCGGACTCGGGGAATTATTGTGGCCAACTCGTCGCCATGTCGGGTAATCTTCTGGTAGTCAGGGCCGATGACGACGATGACGGCGGCTTCTAGTCGGGCTCAGGTACGTCTTCCGCACCGCAGATGAGGGCTTTTCCTGGTACCATGTCTCAAAGTAGACCGCGAGCGATGCGGCCGGGGACGACTCGTTTAGCCGTGTCGTAGCGCCCCTACGTATTAGGCCCGTGAGATCGCAAACCGTTGGTTGCGATGGAGGACGGCGCCTAACACGCTTGCTCCCTGCGGCGGCCCCGGCCGTCCCGGAGTGAGACGGTGCCTGCTCGCCTCCCGGGCTGGCCGGTTAGCACCCGGAAAGTCCGCGCTAGGATGGGGTTCGCTCGGTTGGGCAGAACGCGACGGACAGGTCGATTGTTCGTGGACCAACACGTTTGCGGCCTGCGACGCTTTTGCACGACTTCGCACAAGACCGCGCGCAGTGGCGGTCCGTCATCAACGAGTCCTCGTCCCTCGCCTCTGCCCCAATTGCGTGATTTTCCTCTGTGATTCCGGATCGGCTCCTGCCTGTCCGGCCTGGCTCCCATGCTCGGGAGAGGTCTGAAGTTAGTTAGTTAGTTAGTAGCGATTGATAGAAACATTATCGTCGTCGGGGCACCGGGGCTCAACAACCATTTATGAGGACGGGGTTGGTGGCCAGACGGGGCTCGGCATATGTCTTCGGTACAACCGATGATGGCCTGACTTGGTCGCAATCCCAAAAGTTGACGGCGAGCCACGAGTATCAGTTCGACTATTTCGGCTATGAGATCGCGGTCTCGGGGAACATCGCGGCTGTCGGATCGTATTTGGACGACGACGACGACGAAATTGCATCCGGCTCGGTCTACGTCTTTCGCACCACGGACGGCGGTCTCTTTTTGTTGAATTTCCAGATGTTGACGGCGAGCGACGCACAAGTAATACGATTTCTGCGTTGATATTTCGGGAAATCTTTCGGTCGTTGGGCTTATGGGGACGATGAGGACGCAACTAAGCAGGGCTCGGCCTACGTATTTCGCACCGGTGATGACGGCCTCGCGTGCGAGCAAAAACACAAAAGTTGGTGGCGAGCGACCCTCTGTACGACGATGAGTTTGGCTATTTTGTCGCCGTTTTGGGAAATCTCATTGTCGTCGGGCTCTGGGAAACCAACGACGCGGGGGCTTGCGTGTTTCATTAATTAACTGTGCGTGACCCGGCCGCTTACAACGGTTTTGGCGACGGCGTCGTGATTGACGGAAGTATTGTGAAAAGGGGGCCCGCTGGATGACAGCTGTGGGACGAGTTCAGGCTCGGTGTATACGTTCGGAATGTCTGGACCTACGGCAGCTCCGACGCCCAGTTTCAGCTCCCGAGGCAATTGCGCCGATGGGAAGTGTTGCACCCGAGTTGACTGGACCCGGGAATTTCGGGCATAACCCACCCTTCTCCGATGCCTGAACCCACGGCAGAGCCGGCGCCGGCGCCTGCGATGAGTCCAATGCCTGCCCCTACTCCCTAACCGACACCCAAGCCAACTCTCAGACCATCTTCTAAGCGCACGCCAGAACCAACGTCCCCGCCATTACCTGCGCCCTCGGCCTATAGCCTACGCTCATTCCGAGACCTGCGCCGACTTCAAGACCGGCTTCAAGACCGACGTCACCAGTGCCCGAGCTGACTGACTTCAAGTCCGATTCCGAAACCGACTTCAAAACCAACGACTCCACCGCCAACATCCGAGCCTCTAGCTGCGTCGACTCCGAGGCCAACTACGAGCGGGGTGCCGGTGTCCAGTACGACTTCGGTCAAATCCACCTTCGCGCCGTCAATGCTCGCACCGGCGCAAACGTGTTCGAGTAACTTTGATGGGGATTCAACCAGAAGAAACAACGACAGCGACGACGCAACCATCATGATGGCTGGGGCCATCGTTGGTTCCCATCATCTGCGTGATCGTCGCCTGCTGCCTGCCACTGGCACGAAGGGATAATGAGAAGTCATAGAAAGTGGATATCGGGGGTATTGACGAGACGCACGCAGCGCTGGCCACGAGGCGCCTCCCACAAGTTTGTCGGAGTACGAAGCCGCGCTGGTTGCCGAATTCTCAACAATAGGCTCGTCCACCGACATTAAGAAATCAGCTACACAGAAGCCACGCCATCAATTGAACGGCATCTAAGAGATGGCTCCAAACACTAAGATGATAGCAGAAGGGTTGTTGGCTGGCGGCGACGCAACGCCGGGTCTTACGGCGGTTTGCACGGTGGCCAAGGCTGTTTTTGACGGTGTTGTTAATCTGCATTCCAAGGCTCCCGACGTTGCAAGGGTTGTCAAGACACTAGTTGTCCTGAGACTGTTCGACGCCATTGCGCAGGAAGTTGAGAACGACGAGGCCGCCGACGAGCTTGTCGCCCAACTCCTGTGGCAGCTTCATGATCTGATACTCGGCTTTCGGCGGCAAGCCGAGTCCTTCGAAGACATGTGGTGGTTGCGGCGTAATCACGCCTGCCGCTATTCTCTCTTCTTCTTTCCCCTTGCCTCTTTCAGCTCCGTGCGTCACTCCTTCTTGCCTTGCTTCCTTCTTCCTACCTTTGCCTCTGAGAGTTTGAGTTCTTGCTTCATCCTTGTTCCCTCTGCGCGCATAACCTTAGTATTCTTGCTGCTTCCTTCTTTCCTTGCGCTCATCCATTCTGGCTCTTTGAGCCTGGGAGTTGCACACCATAATAATAGTAAGTCGGGCGTGCTTCACCACGGTCTCCGATTGGCGGAGCTCGACACAACCGTCGTCGCGTGCTTGCACGAGCCCTGCTTCACATACCAGCTGATGAACGATCGTCACGCGAGCTCCTGCGATGTTTTTACACGCATACTCTGCTCGTCGTATGTTGCACCGCTCCTACTGGGACAGAAATACACCTCGAAGATGCTCGAAGATGATGATGTGATGCTCGCGGAAGTTCGACGCGTCATGCAAGAGCGCTCACTCGACGAGGTGAGCGCCGCCCTCATGCTTCTAGCTGAGAACGACGAGGCGAAAACGGTGGCTGCCAAGGTGGTGCGCGTGCCCCAAGACGAGCTCGACGCGGAACTTGACGAGAAAACTTCGCAGGACGTAAGAAACCATGTGGAAAACGTAAACGTCGTGAGAGTGAAGGAGGATAATCGGGCGCAAGCAATCTGCTGTCGCCGGGTGAGCGCGAAAGAGAGCACAAGGCGTCGGTGATCGAAAAGCATGCGATTTGCCTCGAGTCGATTGAACCGGAGCCATTTGCGACGGGCTACATAGGCCGATAGCATCGGGGATAATAAATATGCACGGAAGATTGTGGCCGTCGAACTGATTTCGGTCTCTGGGTTGAGCGTGGCACGTCCCACGAAGCTTATGGGCGGGTTCACGAAAGAGATGACCATCATGCTCTGTCTTCGGTCGCCATTTGTAGTAGTCCAGGTTTTCGGGACGGCGCGCTACCAGTGTCGAATCCCGATCCGGCTCGAATAATGGGACAAACGGCTTCCACACAGGTTACAACGCATGAGGACTTGCCTGGCTTGGTCATGGAGTACTTGCCACCAGGCTCGCTTCGCCACTTCCTGGACGATACGCCCAAGACGATCAATAATACGCAGCACCGCGACTGGGCCGACCAGATCGCGCACGGAATGGCGTACATACAAGATCACGACACCGAGGTGCCCGTGACCTCCACTCACGATCACCCACGTCACCCGCAGCACCGTGATAAAATTTGAAAGCGAACAACGATCTGTTCACCAACGACCTTGTATGTAATGTGTAAGAGACTTTAGTCTCTCGCGTTCGACCGAATTTAGGATATTCACACTACGCAAGGATCGAAGCACGGCGCTGCACACGGCGCCGTTCATGGCTCCTGAGTACGTAAAAATGCGACGCAGCTCACGACACCACCATCGCAGGCTGCTTGACTCGAACGCGTTTACGGAATTATCTGGCGTCTACAGTTATGCCATGGTCCTTCACAAGATCCTCGCGTGAGACAGAGACCCCTGGCTTGGCATTTGAAGGTGCGTAGATCACTCTTAATCCTTGCTATAAACAAAAAAGACCGAAAGTCAAGATCGGCGCCGATGAAGAACATCTTGTCGCCGTCATGCGGAAGTGTTGGGCCCAGATCCCAACGACCGGCCGAGCTTTGTCGACATCACCGCACGCTACTTTCCGCTGGCACAACCTGCTGAGATCCAACCGCAACTGCAGTCGACAGCAAGCGAAAAATTTGCCACTCTTTTGTCGAATGGAAGTAGCCAGGCCTATGGGTCGACAACAGAGGCAGAAGTCGCAATGACAGCATGCAGCTGAGTCCAGGCAAGCAACCTTGCAATGTGCTTCACGTTTTATTGGATTTCCGACAGAGCAAACTTGCCTACGGGACGTTTCTTTTATCTCACGACGCACTCCAATCTCCCAGATTCCACCCGCCTTGCACTGCTTTTGCATTCCCCCACTTTCCAACGCCAAGCAGCATACCTCCGTCTGAGTACTAGTGGCCTGCTCTGAGATAGTATTCGTGCCTTTGACGTATACTCGCGGAGCTGGGCAGAGCCGCAAGAGCATATAGACAGCTTCACGGGGCACCGAAGGAGAGCGTGGTGGCCGCAGCAGCCTTTGGGGCAATGCCGGCCTCTACGATGCCACGGTGAATTTACTATAGCCTAAGAGACTCACATCAAAAAGGCCTAACTATCCAACTAGCACACGTGACCTAAGTCGGTTGCTCCGAGGTCGGGTGGACGAGATTAGCTTCACGTTCCGCGTCAATAGCCTCGGCCCATTTGGTTGCTTGGACCTGACGCCCGTGGTCTCGGATGGCGAGATCGGTAAAGTCCCGACGACACGTGATGGTCGTCGCATGGAGTGAGGCATTGGATGCGACGGTCGGTGGTCGACATCGGAGGTAAATGGCGCGCGTGGCTTTCCGCACCTTGGGCCCATCATCATTCGATCCCGGCTCGAAGTTGGGCTTAGAGAGTCGTAGCTTGCGCGACGACACCTCTTTCGCAAGCATTCTGACGTCGTCGTGAAAGCTGGCGACGCGCGTCGCAACGGTGGGGAGATCAACATTCAAGCGAGTGGCGATTTTGGCGGTGATGGTCGCTAGGAGTTGCTTGGCACGCCTCTCACGGCCGGAGCGATCCCACCAGTGCGCTACGCGTGGCGTCGACGCAATGGCGTAGAGGTCGCTGACGAGATCCTGCGCGGCTTGCGTGCCTGCCAGGTCTCGAAGGAGAGCGTCGCGCGAGGCAAGGACATGACAGGTTGGAAGGTAGCGCTCGATGAGATCGTCATCGTTGATGTCGTCACTGACATGGTTCGCCGCTGGCTTGCTGAAAAGCCAACTCGCGGTTGCGACCGTCGCGACGAAGAGCGCGAATTCCTGAGAGCAGTCGGCGACGAGGGCCTGAGCGAGGAGTCTGAGATTGTCTTCATCGGCTGAAGGTGACGCGGAGAGTTCGGCTTCGAGGGCACGGAGCTTGAGGTGGACCGGAAGGCATGACGCAATCGCTTGCTGTGCCTCGAACGCGCGCGTCTGAAGCGCCAAGGGGTCCGGAGCTTGGAGGCAGCACATCCACGGCCTTCGCGCAGACGCGTCGTGCAGGAAGACCAAGCAATACCCAACATCTAGCGAAGGTGTTCTGGTTTTGTACCACACCCAAAGCGACGACGACGACGACTTTCTTCTCGCTCTTTTGGCGCTAGAAATGTCTTCGTCGCTGTCTTCCTCGTCGTCGTCGTCGTCGTCGTCGTCGCGTGCACGCGAGAACCGCGGCCTGCGGAAGCGCCGGACGCGGTATGACGCGACGTCGCTGAGGAGCTCGGCCTGGGTCCGCACGGCAAATGACGTGGCGAGGTCCGTCGCGTAGACGACCGTCGCGCCGAGGTCGGGTCTGGTTGCCCGGAGCTTGGCGGCAATTTTTCGAGCGCCGCGTAACAACGCCTTGGTGATTGTCTTGCCGGTGAGCGTCGTACGCACAGCGGCAAATACGGGCCGTGCCTGGACGAGGACCTTGATTGGACGCCGGTACGGATCGTCTTTTACGACGCGGCAGGAGCGAGACGTCGGAAATAGGCGATAGTCGCGCACAATGTCGACGAACTCGGCAGACGTCGCACACGTCGCCATCGGCACGATGTCGTCCCACGACCCCTTTGGTGGCGTCATGGCGAGACGCCGCATCAACTCGCGCCCCGCGTCGAGCGGCGTGCCGGAGGGGAGTGCGACGACGTACGACGGCGGCAGCGGCGGACCGCCGTCATCGTCGTCGCGCGTGCCTCGTAGTTGAGAAGTTGCCATTTTCGAGGCGCGTAGGCCCCGCAAGTGCCAGGGAGCCAGCGCGATCGTCGGCCGGATGTGGGTCATCGACTCGCGCATCGCCGGAGGAAGGCGCGTGATATCTTGGTCGAGGATGAAGACGGCAGCGCCAGCGATCGCGTCGCCGAGGAGCTTGTCTCCGACCCGCTTCTCAGGCTCGAGATGTCCGTATCGTGAGATGCCATAGGTTGCCACCGTAAGGTGAAAATTATGGCAAAAAGCAACCCAGGCGTCGTGGACGTTGCGGTCGACGGCGGACGACAATACGAGGACGACGTCCGGCGGGGCCTGCGGCCCGAAGGCAGGTTCACAGCGGACGGCCAGCCGTCTCGGTTGAACGAGACGCAAAGCGTCGGTATCGGCACAGTCGCCGATGTAGATCGCGAACCGAAGGTTGTTGGCGCTATACGGCGGCGCATTTGGCCGCATCGCGAAAGCACCTCGGACGGTCGCGGTGCCGCCAGCCGGGACGAGCGGTACGTCGACCAGCAGCCCCGGATACAGCAAGTTGTTTTCGCCGTCGGGTATCGGGCGCGGCTCGACGGCGCCGAATAACGCGAGGTCTGTCGTCGTCTCGTCGTCCGCGCGTTCGGCCCAAACGTTGACTACGACGGAACGTCGGCCCGCGCTCGTCGTTCCGAGGTCCAAGGTCGAGACGTTGGCGACGGTTAGCGCGAACGCTGAACCTTCGCCCGAAGCGACGGAGTTAAGACCATGCACACCGTCGACGTTCTCTACTGGAAACCGACACAGGAACGCCGTAGACTTGTCGTGCGTAAATTGTCTGCGAAAGCGCGGAACCTCGGGCGGCCCCAACGCCGAGCAAACGAGGCGCATTTTTCCGGTCACGATCCACGGCTCTAGGTCCTCTTCATACCTGGCGATGCCCTGCCCCGCGTGTGCCGGGTATGTGATGCGAAACCGCGTGCATACGACGTCGCCCTCCAAGTCGAGCGCGTCACCCGCCTCGATGCTTTGTTCGAGTTTCACCACCGCTTCGCTGCCTATAGGCGTCGCGACGTCGTCGACCGCAAAGAGCGCGAGGCTGAGTGTTCGAGGCGCTGGCATGCCACCGATGTTAGTAAGGCGGACGCGGTCGAGGCGAACGAGTTCGCCAAACTCGAAACATCCGTCGTCGCTCTCGTCGACGAACGCCAGCTCGTCCACGACGAGGTCGTATCGGGACGAGAAAGTCCCGAGGTCGGGCACCAAAACGTGGAGGTGACCTTCGGCACCGCGAGCGCCTTGGGCGAGAGCCACGCGCGACACCGCCCCGCTGTCGCCTGCCCGCCCCTCGACGCCGCCCGGCGTCGTGTGGTGGTGCGTGACCGTATTCGTGTGCATCCGACCCTGGGAGTCGTTGTACGATCTTAAGCTCGTCGTCGTGTAGTGGCAAGGAAAGCCGCCAGCACCCCCTTTGCCGCCAACGCCTGGTGCGCCATGATGACCTGCAAAGCCTCCTGGCCCGCCCGTGGGAACAAGCTTCTTTTTTTCGTCCAATCGGTCGACCAACATCAAGCAATGCAAAGCGTTCGGCGCGCACAGGATCGAGATCACGCCGCCTTCGCCGCCGCTGGCGCCAGAGGTGCCACGTCCCGCGTCGCCGCCGCGCCCTCCTCGACCTCCATTCCCCCCACGCATGAGTCGCGTCGCATCCATGCCGGGGGCACCAACACCGCCGTTTCCGCCGTCGCCTCCGCGCCCGCCGTCGCCGCCGCGTCCTCCGCTCGCGCGCGCGACAACCCTCGCCGCCTCGTCGGTATTCGGAATACGGCGTCGCCTCAATAAAACAGCGCCCTCGTCACCGTCAGACGGCCTGTATTGAACCCCACGGGCGACGACGCTGCCAGCATCGACCAACAATTGCACGATGATCGTTGCCCCTGGCTCGCCCCGGCGCGCTGGAAGCGCGTCCGCTCCATTACCTCCCGGTTCGCCGTTCGAGCCCTCGCGGCCATAGTTCCCATAGCCCGGATTGCCCTCAGCCCCGTGGGCGCCCGGAATCCCGTCTTGGCCCGGCGCACCGTCGCCCTGCATCTCGAAATCGCCGCCTGCCTCCGAGTAGCCCTCGTCCCATTCGACGCCGTCCCAATCGAAACTCTCCATGTCCAAGACCACTTCATCTGCTGCCAATGCGTCCCCCAATGACGAGGCGTTGTGAGAAGTTGCTATCATCGTGTACGAGAATCGAGGCGCTCGAATCTGCCTGCCATCATCGACATGTTGAGAACTTTCGTTCCCATCGATGAATTAATTCTTCCCGCAAGTGCAACCACTACCACAAATGCGAACACGAAGAACGCGCTTCTATAGACTTGAAAGGAATTTGGATTAGGATTATGGTACTTTGAGGTCATAACTACTAAAAAGAGGCATGAGCAGGATGTTCAGGGTTGGGGACGCCGGGCAGGATGACTGCGGGACGGAGCTAGCCGCAGGATTATGGCATTATGATATCAAGCCAGGCTCAATGAGCCAGAATGGGGGAGCGCATCGAAAACAGAAAGAAGGAAGAGACCATAACCACGGCGGAAAATCATTGTAAAGCATAAAGCCAGAGTGGACGTAGGATCGCAGAGGAAAAATGATGAACATCTGCCAGGCACTCAAGGTCAAAAGACAAAAAACGCGGAAGAGGTACGAAGGAGCGAGAGAGGCGCGCGTGATTGAGGAGAGAAGTACAAAGAGAGGCGCGCGGAAGAGCAGGCGAAGGCGACCGAGCTCGCGGAGAGCCAAGGCAAACAACTCCCGAACTCAAAGACCAATACGACGAAACAAAGGAGCAAGAAATTTCGAAAGGAAATGCAGAAGAAGAGAGCACGCATGGAGAAAACGAGAAGGTACAAGCATAGGAAGCACTAAAATGGAGAATGGCGAGACACGAGAAGCGCAAATACGTCGACGAAGGGGCAGATCGACGAAGGAACAGGGGATGGTGCTGACAAAGAAAAGAAGCACATAGAGATAGAGAAGGCCTGCGTTATAGAGTGGTCGCAGGACGATGCCATACAACATCCAAAGCAACATGGTGCCAATTCAGTTACGATACACATCCAAAGCAACATGGTGCCAATTCAGTTACGTGCAAAAGGCGGCTGAATGTCACGGGTACTTTAGCAAACTACACGTAGTCGGCATCCTCGTCATGATCGACAAAAGGAAATTCGCCAGGCAGTATCAGTGCCATCGGCAAGAGGGAGAGCACAAAAACGTTGTTGTGTCCACCGGGGAGTGTCAGGCGGACAAAGTGCACGGTAATACAACCGGGGCCGCGAAGCTGTGCTCACAAACTAAATACAGGATGTTGAAGCATCGAAGTAGCCACGTAACTCTGTTGACGCGCGCCGCCGTCGTCAAAGTTGGTTTTGTCGTCTAAGGTTGTAAATCGACTCGGGAAAACCAAGGCGGCGAGAACATCGACGCGCGCAATGAGAAGAGACTTTCAGGCCCAGAGAGCCAGAGTGAGGAAACGCGGGATTGAGGTGCATCTGATTATTGTCTAATAAGTTAACGCTATTGATGAACGCTGGCTACCGTTCGGAGGTAATCGACGTCGCGTTCAAGGCAACATCGAATCCTCGTGGATCATATGGCGTAGTATGAAATTTGGTCGACTATTGCACACGGAGCCGTGTTGGCTGTACGCATTGCGGCGATAATATCAGGCAGGAAAGCCGTTTGTGCCAAGGGGATATAAATTACCCTTGGTTGTGCCACGAACGGCGGCGAGAGACCATTACTAAGAATGACGGCACAAGTGTCCTCGAGGACACCGTTCCGATGATAGACGATGGTGGTGGTGGTTAGGTCATCATCAGTGGCCGCCAAACTGGCAGCAGCAGGGTAGGCCGTGGTCACTCCTGGTGGGGCCTTTGAATTCCCGACGATGACGGGGCATATATTCATTCGCCAGCTCCCGACGAGAGACGCCCCCCCGACGGGTGGTACTGTCACACATTGTTATTTGGAGACATTAATTTTGCTCCGGCGGTTATGCGGCGGCAAGGACCTGTGGCTGGGTCGTTTAGAATACCAACCCCAAGTATTCAAAAAAAAAACATACTGGGCAGGGTTGTTATTCTAAACGACCCAGCCACCAGGTGTGGTTGTTGTTTTTTGTAGCTGCGTCTGCACCACCACCCGGGGGGGGTGGGGTTTTGAGGCTGTGGATGCGTCCGTCTTCTCAAAGGCCCTTGGCGCTGGATGAACGCGGTGGGTGGTCTCGACGCGGTCTACCTTGGTCAGTCTGTCTGTGGATGGGCTAAAGCGGTTAGTTAGGCGCACCCGAGACACCGACACGAGGACAGATACACACCACATGAAACGACGACGACGTCGAAGCCGCGGATCGAAAAAGAAGACCTCGGCCGCAGACTCCGAAAAGACGATCTTCGTTCCCGGGAGTTTCCAAGCTTTTTTCCTTCACCCGTTCGCGAAAGGTTCCTGGGGTCGGGTGGCGACTGGCGGCGGGCGATTGATTGTCTTTAAAAGATATGAGGCCACGCTTTGTTGTTGTGCGGGTTGTCGCGCGGCGCGAAACGACGCTCGCGTCGCCTCTGGTGTATCGCACGGTCGGTGGCGAGGTGAGCAGTCGGTTGCCGAGCGATGGGAACCGCACGGATCGACCCCTCGCCGTGGTGCTCGGATGGACGAACTCGTCGATCAAAGTTCTGTCCAAGTACGCCGCGTTGTATGCCAAGCACGACTGCGACGCCGTCATGCTGCCGTCGCCCCCGCGCGTCGTGTACCGGCCATCAAAGGGCTACGAGATGATGAGTGCGGTCGCGGCGGCATTAATGTCTCCCGAGCTCTCGAAACGTCCGTTGTGCATCGCGGGCTTTTCGGTTGGTGCATACCTCTACGGGCACCTGATCCAATACCTCGAGTCCAACAGCCAGGCCAAGGCGTCGATCGTACCGCGGCTCCGCGCGGTGGTTCTCGATTCTCCCGTCGATTTTGAAGGCGTTCCGCGCGGACTTAGCAAGTCCGTGCTCAACTTCGAGGGCGTGCCCGCGGCCTTGAGCAGCGACTCCACGGTTCCCCAGAAGGCCCTCCAGGCGATGATTGAGGGGTACCTCTACGTCTTCAGCGACATATCCCGGCGCTACCTTTCGGTCTCGAAGACGTTCCACGAACACCCCTACGAGGTCCCGTCGCTCTGGATATATTCTGACCGCGATTTCACCGCGAGCGAGGAGAATATCCAGAACGTTGCTTCGAAGTGGTCCAAGCGCTACCCCGACCTCGTCGAGAAAAAGAAGTTCGAGGGCACCAAGCACGTCTCGCACTTCCCCGCCTTCCCGGGACTCTACGAACAAACCATCGACACCTTCCTCACGCAGCGGACGTCGCTGGCCTCGCCTGAATAATAATAATAATAATAAAGGTCGTCTTGTCTTTCCTAAGAGCTTGTGGTGTGTCGGGGCCTCCCTCCAACCAACAAGAGGGAAGAAGGTCGATCCTTAGGAAGGAAAAAGAAGAACGGGTCCTACGGGGTGAAGGAGCCGTGCAAGTAGTCCTTGGTGATCTCGTAGACGATCCTGTCGTGGCGGCACCGCGCGGTCGCGGCGGGCTGGCAGTGGAAGGCGACGACGTTGGAATCATCGGCGAGGGCTTCGAGGGCGACGCGCTGGCGTTTGCGAACCCCAAAGCCCTTGGTGCAGCGGCAGTTGAAGGACGAATCTGCGCCCACGGAGGCAACGCCGCAAGCAGGGCACATCAGAGGCGTTGTTGTCGTGTCCTCGTGCATCATCATCATCAAGTTCTATCTCGCGAGGAAGAAGCAGCGTTCGCAAACCGAATCTTTTCGAAGCCGTTGAGGAAGTGCGTCTAACGACAAGACGACACTACCACAAGGTTTTTTGTTTCAACTTCTGGTGATGATGGCTCACCACCACCTCCAATGCCAATACCACCGCGCCCCTCCCAATACCCACCACGACGTCAGCCACCCACCCTCCCGGCCCCTCTGCCGAAAACTCTCCTGCATCGCGTCGCCGCCGCCCACACCGCCAGCGGTCCTCCGCCACAGTTCATGACCCCATACCACTCGAGCCTGCGCCTATGGACCTCGAACCGTCCTTCATGTCCACCCACATTGCCGCCGAGAACCTCCCCTCGTCTGGCACACACCCTCTTCCCACCGGCACGGACATGGACCTTGAGGTCGACCATCCTTCGCCACCGGTTCCGCACACCGCTGCCCCTGACATGTCTCCGCCATCTCCCGCACCCACGCCAACGCCTTCGCCCTCTGTCGAGGCTCCTGGCTCGTCGCACGCCCCCCTACCGCGTCTCCACGCCTTGCCTACCGATCGTGCTCGAGCCTGCACCCATCCCACTTTGCCAGCGGCCGCCCGCGCTGCACGCACCCAACATCTACACGCTCAGGCGCGTGCAGCCCGGCTGAACCTCGTTCGCAGCTCGGCGCCAAGATCCTGGTCAGTCTCGCCACCATGCTGCGACTCTTCTCCAGCGCCAGTTTCGCGCACGGACTCAACCCCAGGCAGCTCTCGCTACCAAAAGCCCTCCGTCGTCTGCTGTGGCCACACCGGCTCACTCGCCGCCCGCCTCCGCGACCCAGAGCTCGTCAACTCCCCCTCAGCCACCACAGCCGGCTCTGCCTCCGAACCCTGCTCAGCAGTCTACTTTCTCGTCCACCGCTCGTACTGCCCGAAGTCGCGCTCAGCATACTCTTGCACGTGCTGCCCGACAGAACCTCGTTGCGGCCCTGCGCCGCGCTCCTGGTCAGCCACGTCACACCGCCGCGATCCGTCTTCAGCGCTTTGTTCGCGCTCGGCAGCACCACCGTGCCCGTCGCTCACCTGCTACGCCCACACAGTCCGTCGCACCCACTGCCACCAGTACTTCCCCGGTGTCTGCCACACCCACGCCAAATTCCTCGCCACCCTCGGGCCCGTCACCTACCCCTCAGCCGCCGCTATCTGCCTCGCCTTCACGCGCATGCACCAACTCTGCACATCCGGATGTCGCCCGCGTTATACGCACCCGCGCTCAACACGCTCAAGCACGTGCAGCCCGGCAGAACCGCGTCGCGGCCTTGCGCCAGACTCCTGGCCCGCCACTCCACTACGCGGCGGCCCTTCTTCAGCGCCAATTTCGAGCCTGGAAGCGATTACGAGCTCGTCGATCCCTGGCAATCATCCGCCGCTTCCTGCGCCACACGGCTGGCCGCTATGTCAGCTACCTACGAGACCGCGCTTGTCCTATATGCTCCAGCCCTTGCTTTACCCGTGGCCAAGTCCGCCGCTGTCGCGTGGTCCTGCACCGCGTCTGCGTTGGTCGGTGGGCGCTAAGCAACCTCGCCGGCGACCAAGGCGAACCTGACGTGGCGCCTTCCGCCGTGCCCCAACTGCCGCAGTCCTATACGCATGGTCCGCCCTCATCAACGCTGGGTGTCTGTGCACCCTCTCCCCCAGGTCCGCGATGCCGCACCCCATCGCATTTTCCCACTTGCTGCAGCCCTTGCCGCCACCAGCGCCCGATATCGCATTCGAGCGCGTATGCGCGACGCTGCCCTTGCCGCTCGAGCCGCTGCTGCTGCGGAACGCCATCTCGCCGCTATGCACGCTGCTGCTGCCGCTGCTGCGGCATTCCAACTCGACGCGGGACGGGCCGCCGCCGCTGCTGCCAACGCCGACGCTTACCTCGCCTATCGCGCTGCCGCCCACGCTGCCCAAGCTGCCCATGCCGCCCGCCTCTCCCACATTGGCGCCCGCACGCGATCCACGGGCACCCGCAACACCCCTACCACCCCTCCCGCTGGCAACCGCCGCACCACTGCGTCTGGCAACCGCACTGCGAATGCAACAGACAACCGCAACACCCCTGCTGCTGGCACCCGCAACACCTCCACTACTAGCACCCCCTCCACCCCCGCCGCTGCCGCCGGCAACCGCCGCGCCCCTGCCCCTGCCCCTGCCACCAGCCACCGCAACACCCCTCTCACGGCAGCAGCCTCCACGAGCGCGTCTCCTGGCATTTCTCCCATTGGGCCACGGTCACATTCGGCGCCACCGTCTGTCGCCCCCGTCCACCCTACGTCATCCGGGCCAGCCCCCTCCCTCCCGACACGCCGTCCACGTGACCTCGGCGATTTGCGCTCTGCGATCGACGAGGTCTCCATCAAAGACCTCATTATATCGCCGTGCTCGTGCATTCGCAACATTCCCGCCTAATTCCGCGAGGCATGGGCGAGCGCAATGGCCGAGGTGTGTTCGTGGTTTGAAGACGCCACTTCCGATACCGCTCGTGACCGTGCCCTCCTTTGGTACATGAGCCTTCACAGCCTACTTCTTCGGCGAGCACCACGAGGCGGCGCCCGTCGGCCCGACGTGCTCACTGACCGCTTTGCAGCCTTCGCCGCTGGGCGTTACGACCTCCTCATTGACGGCTACCTCCACGACGTGACTCGCGTGCGCTCCCATGTACGCTCACGGGCGGCCCCGGACGATGACGCGGACGCACTTCGTGCATTGCGACTCGCTGAATCTGGCGACCTCTCTCGGGCATGCCGTATTCTCACCAGCCTGGGCATCGCCGACCCATGCCACCCTGACGTCTTGCGCCAACTCGTGTCCAAACATCCTGCTCGCAAGGAGGACCTTCACACTTTCCCCATCCACCCGCAAGGGCTCGCCACACTCTCGGTCGCCCTGCGTGAAACTTACCGCACGCTCCGGCCGAAGGCTGGTGTGGGCCCCGACCAGTGCCGCAATGAATTCCTCTCCGTTTTCGCCCAGCCCTTCCCGAGCAACGTCAAGGCACGCTCGGCGATGGACAAAATCGACAACCTTGAGACCTTGTTCGTTCGTGGAGCTCTAACCAAGCACCTGACGTTCGACCTATCGACATTGGCACCGTCCGCCGCCGTGCCACTGGACGGTGCCTTGTGCGTAGCCTCCACTCCGAGATCTCCGAGGCACTGTACCCGATCAACGTTGCCGTCGGGGTCAAGGGCGGCCCCTCGCGCCTCGTCTTTGGCGTCCGCACCCATGCGGAGCAGTACCCCGACCAGGTCATCATCAAGCTGGACAAACGCAACGCCTTCAACGAGCTCAAGCGCCGGACCGTCGTGGACAAACTCGCAAACCACGCCAACGCTAAGCTGCGTGCCTTTGGCCACTTTATGTTCAAGCAATTACGGCCGGCATCCTGGGTGGCCCTCCATGGCCCCACCGGCCTCGATCGCGCCCCCTTCGACTCTCAAGAAGGCGGCCAGCAAGGCGACCCCACCTATCCACCGGCGTACTGTCAGGCAACGCATGACGCCGCACAGGCCCTTGACACCCGCTTACGTTCATGTGCCGGCTACGCACGATTTGGCATGGACGGCGGCGTAATCTCTGGTTCCCCTCGTGAGGTTGTCGACGCCCTCCTGCAGTACGCCCGCGACATCCAAGCTAGCGGCGAGGAGCTCCGCCTCGACAAGTGCGTGGCGTTCTGTCCGGCACTTGGCATGGGTCTTCTCGATCACCCCGATGTTCACGACCACGTCCAAGTTGCGCAGGACGGCACTCGCACTCTTGCTGGTATCCCCGTTGTCGCCGACGGCCTCGTAATCTACGGTGTGCCCATCGGCTCGCCCGGACACGCCGGAGATGCCTATGTCGAAGCTACCTTGCAACGCGAGGTTGACGCTCAGGTGAGCTACATGAGCACCATTCGCACCAAGCTCCAGAACGTCTCCCTTCACTGCATGTACTCGTTGGGCCGCTACTGCATCGCCCCGCGCATGGACTACCTCGCGCAACACTGCTACCCCACCAATGCCTTGAGCGCGCTGCGCCGCTTCGACGTTGCCGTCCTCAGCTTCGTCGCCACACAGCACTTGGCGCTGAGCAGCGTCAGGTTTTTGACTCCACCGGCATCGTCCTCCAACGCCTCCGCCTTCCTGCTCGAAGTGGGGGTGGCGGCATTCGCTCCTGCGCCGACCTCAGCCCCGCCGCCTTTGTTGGCACGGCGGCCCAGGCCCTCCCATCGACCTTCGTGATCCTACGGGTGCCGTGGAGGTCCCTGGCTACCTCCCCCGCCTCGCCTCGGTCCTGGGTACCACTTCTTTTCGCACACGTAACGAGTTGCACCGTTGGCACCACCTCCTCGCATCCGGTTGTCGCCTGGGGCGAGCACTCGAGACTCCGTGGGACGGACTTCGGGCTGATCTCCGTACCACGCTGGCTTCCCACGGCGGCGCTGGTTCCGGCGACCGCGCCAACGTTCGTCTCGTCGACTTTCCACTCTCCCACGAATTCGTCTCCATGGGCGTCCTCGTCGACCCCACCGTCTCGACACCCGTGCTCATACCCCAACTCCAGCGTGCTCTAACCTCCCAGCGCGAGACAGCTCGGGCCACTGCACTCCAGCGCCTTGCGGCCACCCTTCCCATAACCGATGCACTTCGAGTAGCGGCGTCCTCATGGGATCGCTGCTCGACCACGTTCATCAGCTCGTGGCCCAGCTCCTCCCTTCAAATCCCCAACCGCTGTTGGGCTGAGATGTGTGCCCAGTACTTTGGCTACCCCTCTCCAGCTTGTTCGGGCCTCGTGGGCACTCGCATTCTGGGCACTGACGTCGTTCTCGACGCTCACGGCAAGGTGCTTCTCACGCAGGCCAACCTTGTCAACCGCGGAGGAGCGCGGACCACCTGGCATGACGGCCTCCTCGAGTGCGTCCTCTGCATCGTCAAAGAGGCCGGCATCCCAGCCCTGTCCGAGGTTTTCGGCATCTTTGCGGACGTCGTCGCCCCTACCGTTCGCACGCGCCTCTACGGCCGGTACCGAGGCAATCTCGCCCGACGCCAAGTCGTCCCAGACATCCTCACCACGCTCGACAACAAGGCGCAACTCTACGACCTCAAAAACCCTCGCTTGGGGTTCGTTGTACACCACCCACGCCCTCCATCCCTCCCACCCGTCGCCCGTCGATCGGCGCGCAGCGCAAGTCCACTCCGAATACCTCGCTCACGCCCGCGGCATCGACGCCATCATCCCCCAGCCGGGTACAGCACCACCGCCTGGCTTCTTGGGCCCTGTCGAACAGCGGCTACGTAGCTACGGCACCGTCGCCGGCCTCGTCTTTGGTGCCTTCGGTGAGGCCAGCGCGGCGTGCCACGGCCTCGCCCAAACATATGCGCAGAGCGCATCGCTGCGCGAACCTGGGTGGCAAGCGGCTGCGCCAACTTCACAGAGGCAAAGGCGGCCCAAAAAAAACTCGCCGCATCTACCGTGAGTGGGGGATCGCCAACGCATTGAAACCCGGGCTCGCCGTGCCCTCACCCGCGTCGCCGCCGCCTCGGGGAGCCCCGCCGAGGCCGCCCGATCCCAGCAGGACGTCACCCTTCGTCGCACATACGTCCGGCGGCAGCATGTATATACGACCTCCGGGCGGGGCCCGTCCTCTCTTCTTCGCCTGCCCCAGGACTCGGCGATGACCCCGACTAGGTCCCGCAGACTTATCTACGCCCGCCGGGCACATCCCTCCTACCCCAAAAAACCACCCACATCCTTCACGCACCACACACACACACACCCCTCTCTTAGGAGTCGACCTTCACAGACCTCCGAGGAGGCAGGCCGCAGCACACACCACACCCCGGGGCATTCATTATTAGAAGGACGAAAAACACAAAAAAAACGCGCGGGACATATTTATTCATAAAGCTGCGGGGGTGTCGGTCGTCGCGTCGGCGGAGATTTGGAGTTTGCGGATGCGAGCCTAGTAGTACGGAAAAAAAAAATGAGACAAGAGAAAGAAAAAAACCAATCGGAGGACGCACGGATTTGATGTAGTCGAGGAAGTCGACGATGTCGACCCGGCCGTCGCCGTCCGAGTCCGCAGCGCGGAGGGCTTGCTCCTGGGAGAAAAAGTAAGAAAAGTCTCTCTCGTCCTCCCACGCACGATATCCGCGAGGTCGGCGTCACCTAGGTTGTCGACGCCGATGGTCGCCTTGACGGCCTGGGGCGTGATGTAGCCGAGGCCCTCGGAGTCGATGGCGTCGAAGGCGGCGTGGAGGGCCTGGTCGTCGAGGTCGACGCGTCTAGACAAGGCCGCGGCGGCAAACTCTCGGTAGCCGATGCGGTTCGTGCCGTCGACGTTGACGGCCTGAAAGAGGTTGTCGATTTCGCGCGAGTCGAGCTCGTTTTGTTGGTGGGATTGGTGTCCGAGCATCATGACGTCCGAGAAGGAGGAGGAGAGGACGAGAGACTTGGTGGGAGCCTTTTTGGCTTCGGCCAGCAAAGCGCCCTTGAGCTCGTCGAAGGACAAGGTGCCGTCGCCGTCCTTGTCGGCGAGGAGAAAATCGTCGCGGAGTCTGACGAGCCGTTCCGGCGGCATCAAGGCGGCGGCGAGCTCGACGGCGAGCTTTTCGAGAGCGTCGAGCTTGGCGAAGCGGCGGAGGGCGTCGAGCAAGGTGGGTTCGGTGGGTTGGGGCGTGAGCTGGAGGTAGTCGTCGATCTGTTCGCCGATCCACTCGACGCCTTCCATCGCGACGGTCGCGAGGCTGTCTCTGGCGACGACGAAGTCGTGCGATAGAGCGCGCTGAGCGGAGAAACGTCGGTCGACATCGCGCTCCAGAAGGCCCGAGACGAAGGATATGGCCGTCGCGGAGACGCCGCTCCAGAGCTCGTCGGGAAAGGCGAGGGGGTGACTTCTGACGCGCCTGAGAATTTCCTTATCGTTCGCCCCCCAGAAGGGCGGGGCGCCGCAGAGGAGCATGTAGACGATGACCCCGAGACTCCAGAGGTCGCATCGTTTGTCGTAGTCCCCCCTCAACACCTCGGGGGCGCAGTAGTAGGCCGAGCCGACGCGGTCCTCGAAGGATTGGTCGGATGGCGCTCGCATCGAGTGCTGGCGGGCGAATACTTTCGCCAAACCAAAATCCACGAGCTTGAGGTGAGCCGAGCCTTCGGCGTCGTCGATGTCGAAGAGCCAGTTCTCGAGCTTGACGTCGCGGTGGGCGACCCCGCGCTCGTGCATGTACCTGACGGCCCCGAGCATCTGGCGCGCGAGCTCGGCAACGCGTCGCTCCGAGAAAACGCGAACCGGACGGCCGGCCTTGGCGCACTTGCGGTCGAGAGCGTCGAAGAGCTCGCGGCCGCGGCAGAGTTCCATCACAAGGTAGCAGCGGCGGCGCTCCGAGTAAAAGACCTCGACCAGGCGGCAGATGTGTGGGTGGTCGAGGCGGCGCATCGCGTTGACTTCCTCGTGGAGCTGCGCGAGGCCCGACGAGCTCAAACGACCGAGGTCGAGCTGCTTGCACGCGAAGTCGACGCCGTCGACGCGGCGCCGCGCGCGGAACACGATCCCGTACCCGCCCTTCCCCAACACCTTCTCGTCCGGCGGCCGCTCGTACACATCCTCGAAGGTCCGCGGATCCTCGGGCCCGTGTTCGAGGACGACGTT
The DNA here is from genome assembly GCA_029834535.1 of Chrysophaeum taylorii. Lineage (NCBI taxonomy): Eukaryota > Pelagophyceae > Pelagomonadales > Pelagomonadaceae > Chrysophaeum > Chrysophaeum taylorii. Next base: position 96,939 of record JAQMWT010000538.1, on the reverse strand, counting down.
TTCCAGAACGTGAGACAGGTGACGCGCGCGCCACCGCGCGTACCGTCGCGACTCCTCCAACGGCGCGTTCAGGGGGCGTCCCCCCAAGAGTCGCAGAATCTCGAGGTGGAGCGCGGCTCGCTGGAACTGCCGGGCCGCCGTCCCGCGGCTCTTCGTTGCCACCGCGCCTTCGGCCGCCGAGAGCAGCGCCTTGGCCGTCGATTCGAGCAAAAAGCGCGCCGACGACGGCAGCTCGCCGACGGCGGCGGCTTCGCGCGCGACCTCGGCCCCCCGCGGCAAGATCACCTGGTCCAGCCCGCTCGCGTTGTTCTCGGCGCGGCAGCACGCCGCCGCGTCACACCGGCCGCCGCCGCAAAACGCCGCGAACGCCTCGTACGTCGACGTGTACCCTCGCCGCGCGCGCGTCGTCTCGTCCAGCACCAGAAACCGCTCCGCTGCGACCCGGTCGACCTTCTTGCCGGGCCGCCGCTCCGGCGAGGACGGCCGCTTTTTCCGCGCCAAAGGCCGGGGTGGCGCCGCCCAATCGACCGTGCGGTCGAGCTTGTCGATCGACGCGCGCAACGCCTCCGTGAACAGCATGAGCGCCCCCGCCGCCTCGGCCTTGGTCTTCTTGCGCGAGGGCGCGCGGCACATCTGCTCGCACGCCTGGAGGGCGCACTGCGCCGCGCACCGCGCGAGCACGTAGCGCTGCTCGGACACCTCGCACCCGGCGGCCACGTCCTCGCTGTCTTCGCTGCGCAGCAGCTCGGCCGCGCGCCGCAGGTACGCCGCCACGTTCAACGGCATCGTCGACGACAGCGTCGCACCGCACGCCTGCGCCTCCAGCTCCCACAGCGTCTTCGCCACCTCGGAGATCGAGGAGGAGCTCGTAGTTGTGGCCTCCATCGTGCCTGCTGGATATTATTTTTTATTTATTTTTTTCGACTCCTCGATTCTTTTCTCGTTTTCTACAACGACTTGACCTTTTTTCACGTGGTCCGGTCCTGATGTACTCCTGTATCCTGTCCGTCCGTTATTTGCTTTTTTTTTAGTTGATTGCTTGCTTACGAGTATAGACCCCCTCCTTCATTCTGATTCGTTCGTTCGTTCATTCATTTCGGAAGCAGAAAAGACGAAGAGACACACTCTCGGAGAAGAAGTGAATTTTTTGAACGAATCGAAAAAAATCGGGGGCTCGTGGGTGATTGTTTTTTTTTCGTTTTTTTGACGCGCCTGCTGTCGACAAGGGAAGAAGGGAGGGGAGGACACACTGATCAAAACAAGGTGAGCTCCGCGCGCGGCCCAGTGGGCCGCGTCGTCGATCGGGCAGGGCAGGCGGCGTGATATCTGATCTGGAGGCGACGACGACGACGACGACGACGAGAGACGCCATCACGTTTTTATCCTCGCACAACATACACGGGCCTCGCACGAGAAGGCACGCCACGTAGATGTCGTCGTCAAGTCAAGTCAAGTCAAGTCAAGTCAAGTCAAGTGGTCGTCGTCGAGAGTTCTTTCTTCTTCTTTTTGATCCGCTCGTTGTTTTTCTTTTCTATGTGACGGACCGACACCGGCGGCTGGTCCTTCCTTCCTTCGTTCCTTCCTTCCTCAGAAATGGTCTGGTTCGCTCGTCATGCGTGTGTCGCCCGAGCGTGCGGCGTCGGTCGGTTCGGGTTCGGGTTCGGGTTCGGGCTCGAGCTCGAGCTCCGGTTCGGGTTCCGGTTCCGGTTCGGGCTCGGGTTCGCGCGGACAGTAGAGATCGTCGGCGGCGAAGTGCTTGTTGTCGTCGGGTCGTCGGGGAGCGAGGGGCCCTACGTGGTGGTGGGGGGCGAAGCCGTTGGTTTCGGCGCCGCGGGGGGCGGCGGCGAGTCGTTTCTGCGAGTGGACGAGGCCAGTACGCGAGGAAAGGACGCGGCGGTCGTCTTGATGGTGGTGGTGGTGGTGGTCGTCGTCTTGGTCGTCGTCGTCGTCGTCGTCGTCGTCGAGGGGGCGGCGGTTCTCGTCGTCGTTGTCGTGGCCGCGGCGGCGCGGGCGTCGGGGCTCCGAGGAGGACGAGGCGCCGCCGAGTTGGCGCGAGGCGACGATCTCGCCGTTGATTTTCGCGTCGGCAAAGGGCTTGACTGGCGTAGCGGTGGTGCCGACGATGCCGTCCTGGATCCGGTGGTGGTGGTGGTGGTGGTGGTGGTTGGCCGCGCGGAGGGGCGTCGAGGAGGAGACGATGTGGGTCGTCGTTCCGGCCGCCGGCACGACGGGCGCTGCGGAAGCGAGGTGGGTCGCGGAAACGGGCGGGGCTATCGACTGGACGCGGTCGTGGAAGTCGTGGTCGGCCGTGCCGCGGACCTGGTGGGAGACGATCGCGTGGGGTCCCTGCAAGATGCGCTGCTGGGCAACCGGGGCGCGCGGCGTCGCCGGCTGCGGATTCTCAACGACGTCGTCGTCGTCGTCGTTGTTGTTGTTGTTGTTGTTGTTGTTGTTGTTGTTGTCGCCGCCGCCGCCGTTTGGGGGGCCGCGGTCGGGGCCCGCCGTCAGCAAAGCTGTCGGCTGTTGTTGCTGGAGGTGCGGCGGGGGCGGCGGCGGGCGGAGCAGGGCGTCGACGTCCGTCTTGACGTCGTGGACGCGGGCGAAGCGGCGGCGCAGGTAGTCGAGGGGCTGCTTGTTTTTGGCCGCTCGCATCGTGTCTCGTCTCGCGTAGACCAAGACGTAGGCGGCGGGGTCGTCGCAGACGTCGCCGAGATCGAGTTTCTCGACGCGCTTGTCGTCGAACTCGAGCCAGCCGCCGTTGTCGAGGCGGCGCGCCGCGCACGTGTAGTGGCCGTGCTCGAGGCCGCCAAAGTGGTTCACGACGCTCACGAGGTCGTAGACGGGATCCACGTCCTCGTCTGGTGCTCCTCCGAGAACAGGAGGAGGAGGATGATGAGGTTGCTGTTGTTGTCGCGGGTGCTTGTCTGGGCGAGGTCGGCGGCAAAAGTCCGAGAGGTCGAGGCCCTCGATCGGGAAGGCGACGCGCTCCGAGAGCTTTCTCTTGCGGCCGCGGTCGGTGACCATGAAGCGCTTGAGGACGAGGGCGAGGAAGGGCGGGGGTCGCCAGATGGAGACCGTCTTGGTGTGGTCGGCCTCGGTGTACTCGCCGCCGTTGCGCTTTGTCTCCGACTTGGAGTACTTGGTGACGATCTCGGGGGCGCAGTAGGACTTGACGCAAGCCGAGAGAGCGATCGGGGGCTTTGGAGGCGGGGGCGCGCACGTCTCGTGAATCATCGAGAAGGTCATCGAGCGGTCGTTGAAGCGTCGTCGCGCCGACCTCGGGACGTCGACGACGAGCTGGTAGCTGTCAAAGTCCGAGGCGCGGCTGACGAGGGGGGCGTCGTTGTTGGGGACGAGGCGGCCGCCGCCGGGGAGGAGCATTTCGGAACCGGCGAGGGTCGCGGTCGCCGCGCGCTCGCGGTCCGAGCCGCGCGCCGCGAAGGCTCGGACGTCGAATATCGGGCGGGGCCTGTCGCGGAGGTCGTCCTCGGGGACCGAGTTCATCCAGGGTCGGATGTGTTCCCAGATTTGGCGTCGGAGCGAGGCGCCCGACGTGATTCCGGAAACGATGCGAACCACGAAAGGGTCGCCGAAAAAAGCGAGCCTCGAGGGCTCGACGAAGTAGGCCTCGACGTCGACCAAGGTCCGGAGGAGGACGCAGACGGACTGGGACCGCTGGGGGTCGAGCTCCAACACCTCGGGGAGCGTCTCGAAGACCTCGAGGCGGTGGCTATGCGTCGCCGCGTAGACGAAAGCGATCGGCGACTCGCGGATCTTTACGCTCGGCATCAAGAGTCGCGTGCTCGCGTCGAGGGCCTTGTCGTTCGCCGTCGGCGACGCGACCAGGGGCGGCAGGATGGCGACGAGGTTTTCCGCCCGGAGCGGCGCGACGTATTCTCTGCGCTTGGCTGCTCCGGCGTCCGTCGACGCGCGACGCTTCCAGCCGGGCGCGACGACAAAGTCGTCTTCTATTTCCGAGACGAGCCGCCGGTTCTCGTAGTAGCGGTCGTCGGTGAGCTCGGGGGAGTTGAGGATCGCGTCCGAACAGAGGCGGATCTTGGCGCACTCGGCGAGGACGTCGGAGATGGTAGCGTCGGCGTTGACCCTCGCGACGACGTCGAGCGGCCAGATCCGCGACCTGGCGAACCTGATCTTGACGCGAACGTCGACGAGTTCCTCGGTCGAATTCGCGTTCGTGGTCTCGGCGTCGTACAACGGAACCGTGAGAGAGGAGAAGGCGTCGAAGCCGACCGAGCGCTCGCGGTCGTTCTTGTTGCAGTAGATTTCGCGGCGGCACTGGCCGCCGAAGAGCGCGGTCACGGGATGGTCCTCGCGCGACTTGGCGTGGTTCTTCCAACACTCGTTGGCTACCAAAGCCTCGATTTCGGCGGCCTTATCTTTGTCTTCTTCGGAAAAAGTGGCGGCGGCGGCGGCGTCCTCCTCGGTACCGTCCGAGGTGACGTCGGGGTTCTCGAGGTACGGTTTGTTGGTGATGCGGTTGAGGTCTTCGCCGAGGCCCTCGAAGAGCTTGATGAGGAATTCCGACGCGTCCTGCTGCGCGTAGCCCGCGAACGTCGAGTCCCACTGCGACAACGTTCGCTTGAAGGCCTCGGGGGTCACCGCTTCCGAGTCGGAGGAAGAGAGCTGGTGGAGGAGCTGGCCAAAGGCGGCCGCGAGCGCGCCTTTGGCGCCAAACTTGCTGCAGAGGTTGATGTCGAACGCGAATTCGCCGCTCGCGAAGTACTCTCGGAGGGGCGGGACGTGGGCGAGGGCCTGGATCACGGCGTTCATGTAGCACGTGTTTCCGAGGTTTCGGAGTCCGACCTCGCCCTTGAGGCCGCCGCCGCCGCCGCCGCCCGCGGGGCTCGTCGCCGCCGCCGCCTGCGTCGCCTCGCCCGCCTGCTGGCGTTGTTGGTGTTGTTGTTGTTGTTGGGTCGTCGTCGGACCGCCGCCGCCGCCGCCGCCGCCGTCGTCGTCGTCGTCGTCCTCGAACCGGATTTCGAAGGAGACGTCGCGCGGGAGGATGTCCTCGGTGTCGCTATCGTCGTCGTCGTCGTCGTCGTCCTGGTCGCCGCCGCGCGGGCTCAACAAATAAGAAACGCCGCGGAGGAGGTCGTCGATCGTCGCGCGCCACGGCGGGGAAGTGACGGGGTCGCGGACGCCTCCGAGGGGGCTCCGGGAGGTAGCGCGGGAAAAGGGCGGGCCGTCGTAGGCGACGTCGAGCCTCTCCTCGATGACCTGGTCCTCGTGCTGGGCCAAGGGCTCGTCGATCGGCTGGAGCGGGAGTCCTCGTCGTCTCCTGCGGACGGTCCTGACGATAACGACGCGAAGGCGATCCTTGGACGCGGCGGCCGAGACCGAGACTGGCGGAAACGGCTGCTGGCGGCGGCGGCGGCGGTGGCGGGCGCCGCGCGCGGAGATGCGGTCCTCGAGGCGCTGGACGAAGGCCTCGAAGGCCCGCTTGGCCACCTGCTCGAGGGTCTCGTGGCGCCAGCACGGGACGACGAGAAGTCGTTCCTGCTTGTTGTGGACGAAGCAGCGGGGCGCGTGAAGGTCGAGGCGGGCGGGCACGCCCGCGGCGACGCGCGAAATCGCGGGGCCGCGGCTGCCGTGCCAGGAGACCAACGCGTCGTAGAGGGCCGGGCTCACGAGCTCGAAGTCGTGCTTGTGGCGGGCCGACGTCCGGAGCGCGACCGCGCGACCGTCGACCAGACACCCCGAGCCGTGCGTCTCGTCGTCGTCGTCATCGTCGTCGTCGTCGCCGCCGCCGCCCCCGCGAATCGCGCGCGCGTCGTCCTCGACCTCGTCCTCGTGGTGCGTCCGGGGGGTCGGGAACACGACGATCCCGTTGGGCCCCGTCGTCGTCGTCGTCGGCGGCGGCGGTTCGGGGACTATCGTCCGCAACGCTCGGGCGCTCGCGGGGCACTCGGCCCGAACGAGGTGCGACGCGTCGATCGGCGGCGGCCGGCGGCCCGCGTCTTCGCGGTCGGTCCAGTCGAGCCACAGCCGCAGCCACGGCGACGGCAGCACGCGGAACTCGTCTCCAGCCCGCAGTTTGGTCGTCGGACGGTATATGTCGCGCGGGCTCTCGACGTAGCGCGCGGCGACCCGCTTCTCGGTCGCCGCGTCGCCCGGGCGCGCGACGCGAAGCCGCGCGTAGAGCGCGTCCTCGACGCACGCCCGGAGGCTCCCGGGCTCGACGCGGAGCACCTCCAGGCACAGCTTCCGCTCCGCGGCCATCGACGCCTCGCTCGTCGTTCCGCACGCGCATCGCAAGACCCGAGAGAATTCTTCCGAATGCGCGACCCCGCTTCCGTTCGAGTCGAGGGCTTCGAGGAAGAGTCGCCGCGAAGCCGCGCGCGGGAGCCACGCGGGCCCCACGTGCACGTCCTCCTCGCCATGATCTTCCTCCTCGTTCGAAGCCTGCGGCGCCGGCTGCTGGGGCGCGAACGGCGACGTCGCGACCGCGAACGTCCGCCGGCGCCGCTTTGGCCGCGAAAACGTCTCGACTACCGAATTTATGTCGACCGCGCACGACGCCGACCTGTCCTGCATCGCCACGAAGAGGGTCGCCACCAGCGAGTCTTCTTCGCGCGGGTGGAACGCCCTCTTGTTGGTCGTTTCCTCGTCGTCGCCGTGCCGCTGCTGCTTGGGCGCGCGACGTCGGTCGTCCTCCGCGAACCGACGCCCGTTCGTCGTACTATTCTTCATCTCCTCGCCGTCCTCCTCCTCCTCCTCCTCCTCGTCGTCGTCGTCGTCGTCGTCCATGCGATCGTCCTCCTCCTCCTTGGTGTTGAGCTGGTTGCTTCTCGGACGGCGACGCGACGCGACGACCTCGGTCCGCTGCGGCGACGGCGAGGCCGAGGCCGTCGCGGCCGAGGTATTATTGTAGACGTCGCCGCGCGCAAAGGCCATCCGCATCGCCATCGGGGTCTCGGGGAGACCGATCTCGGGACTCGACGCCCGCAGCCCCGCGAGCGGCTGCTGGTCGCGCCGCTGGCGTCGTCGAGCCGGCTCGGCGATCTCTACGTCCGTCCGAGCTGCTGCCAAGTACCGCGTCGTGGCGAGCGTCGCGCTCGAGCTATGGTCGTCGTGCGGAACGCTCCAGTTATCCAGGGCACTCCCGATGAACGAGCACAGCTGGTCCCGGACGTCGGCCAGCACGCGCTCGGCATCGTCGTCGTGCTGCGGCGGACCAACCCGCCGACGACGACGAAGGTAGTCCGCGCGGTAGTCGTCTTCGTCGTCGTCGTCGTCGTCCCCGTACAACCCAAAGTCCACCGGGTGGATCTCGTCGTTCAACGTGTACGCCCCCAGCAACTCCGCGAGCTCGTTGGACGTCCGCACGGGCGACGGGTTCGTCGACCGCCTCGAATAAAGCGAGTCGTCGTCGTCCTCCTCCTCCTCCTCCTCCGGTTGCTGCTGGTGGTGGTACACCCCCAGAGAGAGAGCATCTTCGCGGATCGCACGCAACACCGCCACGATCGCCCGCGGCGTCGCGAGCGGCCGCGACCACCGGTCCAACGAGTCGCGGTTCGCCGCGAACCTCGCCGCCACGCTCAGCGCCAGCTTGAGCTTCTCTCGATCGCTCCCGCACCGCGCGATTCGCAGCGCGTCCACGAACCGCTCCTCGGGAATACTCCACGCCTCCCCGGCGATCGCTCGCCACAGCGCGCACGCCAATCGCCGCGACAACTGCGGCGCCACCTCGCCCAGAAAATCGTCGATGAACCCCCGCTCGTTCAAAGCGAGCGCGCGCGTGTAGTTGTCGATCTGCGCGAGCCGCGCAAACCCCTCGCGCACGGCCTCCTCTTCGTCGCGGTTCAGACGCCGCCGCTGGTACGTCGACATCCTTCCCCTACCCACCAATACAAACTAAGCCAACGCGAACGCCCACCATAGCCATTGTCTAATAGGAATGTACCTCTCGCTACTCCGCTCCATTCTTTAACCCCCCCCCCCTCTTTGAGAGATGAGGTGAGATGAGACGAGATGAGAGAGAGATCTCTCCCGTTTGAATTGACTTGACTGCTTTGAGAATGGATGACGTGTGCCAACGTATTCTTCTTCGCTGAAAGCAAAGCGTTCAAAAATTCCCCGTATTCAACCGTATCAATAATACAAAAAAAAAAAAGGGTTAGTCGTCGTCTCTCTCTACTTCGTCGTCGACCGTTGCTATTGTGAGCTAGTGCCGAGATGGTCGAGGTCACGCTCGGCGCGATCGCGGCGATCATGGCCGAGCAGGTTGACCGCGACACTTTCCACCCGATCCTCCAAGTCCTCGACATCCGGAACCTCAAGGGCTCGGAGCGGTACCGCCTCATCTGTTCCGACAGCAACAACTACACCCAATGCATGGCGGCCTCCCAGCTCAACAGACTCATCGCGGCGGGGCAGCTCGAACAGGGCAGTCTCATCAAGCTCGAAAAGTACCTGGTCAACTCCCTCCAAAACCACCGGATCATTATCGTCCTCAACTTTCATGTCGTCTCCGGGCCGCGCCCAAAAATCGGCCTCCCGACCCCCGTCGGCAGCCAGGACGATAAGCAGCAGAACCAGCCGCCACGTCAGCAGGATCAGCCGCCGCCGAACGTGCCGGCTCAGCGCCAGCAGTACCAGCCACAGCCGCCCCGGCAGCAACAGCAGCCGGCCCAGCGCTACGACCAACAGCGTTACGACCAACAGCAACCGACGTCGGCCCAGCGTTACGACCAACAGCAACCGACGTCGGCCCAGCGTTACGACCAACAGCAACCGACGTCGGCCCAGCGTTACGACCAACAGCAACCGACGTCGGCACAGCGTTACGACCAACACCAACCGACGTCGGCCCAGCGTTACGACCAACCGCACTTCGACCAACAAGTTCAGCGCAACAACCAACAGCAGCCACCTCCGCACCAGCCGCAGCAGCAGTCCCTGCTCCAGCGACGGCCGTTTAGCGTGTTATCGACGGGAAACACCGAGCCTGGCGCGCGGCCCTCCGTCAAGCGGGGCGGAGGACCCCCGAGCGGCGCGAACAGCATCTCGTCGCTGAACCCGTACCTTCAGCGGTTCACGCTCCGCGCGCGGATCACGACCAAGTACGCGAAAAAGGAGTGGAACAAGCCAACGAGCCAGGGCCAGCTTTTCTCGATCGACCTCGCCGACGAGAGCGGCGAGATCCGCGGCACGTTTTTCCGCGACCTCGTCGACCGGTACCTTAACACGCTCGAGGAGGGAAAGATTTATATTATCAGCGACTCGAGCGCGCGAATCAAGCCTGCCAACAAGCAGTGGACGAGCCTAAGCCACGAGTTTGAGATCAATTTCGGCAACGCGACGTTCGAAGAGGCCCGCGACGACGGCTCGATCCCCGTCATCCAGGGCACCTTCATCAAGCTGCGCCAGCTCGCGCGGCAGACGCCTCCCGAGGGCGACAAGGTCGACCTCGTTGCCGTCGTCAAGAAGGCCGACCCCATCAGTTCCTTCATTTCCAAGCGCGACAACCTGGAGAGAAAGAAGCGCGAGGTCACCATCGTCGACGACTCGGGCTACGACGTCCGCTTGACGTTCTGGGGCGAAGTGAGCGAGCAACCCGACGACTTTTGGGAAAGACACCCGGTCGTCCTCGCCAAGGGCTGCCGCGTCTCGAGTTTTGGCGGCCTGAGCCTGAGCACGTCGTTCTCGGGCATGGTCAAATTCGACGTGCAAAGCGACCCGGAGACCGTCCGCCTTCGCCGGTGGTGGGCGAGCGGCGGAAGCGAGGCGACGAGCTCTCCTTTGACCAACTCGGGCACGGGCGGCTCCTTCGCGCCGGTCCCTTTCGAGCACCGCGGCGTCGTCGACGACATCAAAACAAAAAATCTCGGCTTCCAAGAAAAGCCGAGCTACCTCACCTTCAAGGGGACCCTCAACTTCATCAAGCCGGAAAGGATGTGGTACGAGGCCTGTACGAACGAAGGCTGTCAGAAAAAGGTCACGCAACAATCGGACGATTCGTGGCACTGCGAGAAATGCCAGACGACCCTCGAGGATTGTCGCCGCCGTTACATGGTCACGGGAACGTTGATCGACCACACGGCCCAAACCTGGGTCACCGCCTTCAACGATTCGGCCTTGGTGATTTTCGAGAGCGTCACCGCCGACCAAATCGCCGTCTACAAGGAGGAGGTCGAAAACCACGCGGGCGTCTTCGAGGACTACATCAAGGGCTACCTTTTCAGGCAGTTTGTCGTCAAGGTGCGCGTGAAGAACGAGATGTGGCAGGAACAGAGCCGCGTCAAGACAAGCATCGTCTCCATCGCCCCGCTCGACTTTGTCGAAGAGAGCCGCGCCCTCCTCGACGCCATCGCCCACCTTTGATAGGCCATTGCGCTTTTTTGCACCGCCACTCCCATTGTGTGTGGCAACAATCGACAAAAATATGTATGCTGTGGAGGGAAGGAAGGAAGGAAGGAGCCGCGCATCCCCCGTCATCATCAGAAACACCACTATATTACCTTCTTCTCGTATCCCCGTCTGTGGGCAGCCACGTCTGTACGACTGGCCGATGCTGCTGCTTGCGGTGTGCCCACCAACGACGCCACTACTACCAGGTTCGTTCGTCGCTTTTTCTTTCTCTCGTGACAATGACCGCCCCCCTTGAATAAGTCTCCACGACGGAAGGGGAGACGACGATAGGAAGGGGAGCATACTGCGGTGAAGATAACGAAACACGAGAACCCTCGCGGCCGCCATATGCCTCCGTAGCGTAGACCTACTCCTCCGCGCTCGATGTCTTGGGCTCTTGGCAGAAATCTGCCTGGCGCCAGTCGGCGAGCGTGCGTTCTGCTGTTAAGAGATGTTTGATGAGTTCGTGATGCGAGGCAATGATGGAGTCGAATTTGCTGACGATTCGCTGCCTGCTCGAGCGAGTGAGCTGCTGCAGGCAGGCAAAAACCCAGACTCACGCAGCCTGGGGGTCGATCTCGCCCTCGACGATCGCGGCCTTGAGTTTCGATCGGTGCTGGTCCATCGCCGTGTCGAGCAGGATCCAAGCACCTAAATATATGAGAGTCGCAAAAACCGCGCGCCGCCAACAGGAACGCACGGTCTTCCGGGGCCGGCGGCACCGGCGGGGGCTCGATGCGGCCGGCGTTGGGACCAGCCCCAAACGTGAAAAGCGCCGGGGTCGAGGGGGCCGCGGCCTGTGGCGCGGAGGACACCGGCATAGGTTGCTGCGTCGTCGATTGTGGTGGTGGTGGTGGTTGTTGTTGTTGTCCAGCGGGAGGAGCAAACGGCTGCTGCGGCGCCGGCGCGGGTTGTTGCACCGAAGGTTGTTGTAGTTGGGTTTGCTGCTGCGGCGGCTGCTGCGGCGAGGCCGCCAGAGGCCGCGGCTGTCGCTGGGCGGCGGCCGCCTGCTGAGCAGCATGTTGTTGCTGTTGTTGCAGATGGAAGTCCGGGGGAGGCGGTTGCGTCTGCTGCTGCAGCGATAGGGGAGGCTGCATCTGAGGAGGCGTCGGGAGCGGTGGTTGCTGCTGGGGCGGGATCGGCGGATGGCCAGCAGCAGCGGCGGCGGCGGCGGCGGCGGCCTGGTGTTGTTGGTGCTGCGCCGCCATCTGGGCCGCGTGCTGCTGCTGCTGGAGGTCGGTGGCCCGGCGCTCGCCGAGCGCCATGGAGCGTCCGTCGGCAGCGACCGAGACGCAGAGGACGGCCGAGCGGGCCTGGTGGACCGAGAGCAAGACGCCGTTGACCGCGTCGAAGACAGCGACGGCGCCCGATGCGGCGCTGCCGAGGGCGAGCTCGCCACCGACGACGAGGCGGAGGCGGGCTGCGGCGGTCTTGGCAACGGTCTCCGGGGTCTTGGCGGCGTCGGGCGGAGCGTCGGGGGGCGGAGGCCTCGGGGGGCAGAAGGCGATCGAGAGGGCTGTCTTCCAGTTGCTGCTGCCGCCGCCCCCGAACTCGTCGAGGCGGCGCTCGGCGATGACGCGGCCGGTCTCGGCGGAAGCGAGGACTACGCGGGCGCCGCCGCAGAACGCGAAGAGTTGGGGGTCGTCTTTTCTCGGGGAGAGCGCGACCGACGTCACGAGGGAGCCGCAGGACAGGTGGGCCTCGCAGAGGATGGCCTGGGTGTCGTCGGGGGCGTCGTCCTCGAGGGAGCTCGTCTGGGGAGGGGGCGGCGGGAGCGGGGTCGGCGAGTGATTAAAAAAGGGCGGACCCGGAACGAGGTTGAGGTCGATAATCGAGGAAATCGTCGCGTGCGCGACGCCGAGACGATCGCCCGTGGCCGACCAGGCGACGTGGGGGCAGGGCGTGGGCGGAGCCCCCGTCCTCGGGGGAAGGGGGATGTCGGGGGAGAGGCCCGCGAAGGGGGAGCGGTGGGACCATCTGTCCTTGTAGCCGCGAAGACGCGCCTTCTGCAACGGGTCGCCCGTGTAGGCGTCGAGCACCTCGACGATCCCGTCGACCCGCGACGCGGCAAGTCGCTGGCCGGCGTCCGAGGTGCTGAAGGCGACGCACAGGACGCGCGCTTCGCGGTGCGTCGCGAAGATCCGCCCGCCCGATTGAGCGTCGCACACCGTCAGAAACCCACCCGTCGGTTGCAGCGCGTTGGGCGACGAGGGGGCCGAGCCGCACGCGGCGACCCGAAATCCGTCGGTCGCCCACGACACCGACTCCACCCCAAACCCCTGCGTTCCGTCGATTTCGCACACGAACGTCGAGTTCGTCTGGACCACGGCCGCGCCGTTCGCGCCAACGCGCGCGAGGCAAATGTACTTCCCGTCGGGCGACAGCGCCACCGACCGCGCCCCCTCGCACTCCACCTAAGACAACCTCAACGACCAACGCATTTCCACCATCAATACGCGCCACATGTAATTGGAGCGTCTCCATATTCCTCTTCCTACTTGGGCCCTTACCCTTTGAGTTTTTTAGCTCCCTCCCAATGCGAGGCAGGCCGACCTCGCCGAAGATAACGCTGCCGCCGAAGGACATGCGCGAGGCTGCGATGGTGACGATGGATGCGACCACGCAAAGAGCGCTGCTCCCGCAGATTCCCCGCGACGCGGCTGGCTGCGCGGTCTCGAAGCGAATAATGACTCGCGATGGTTTTGGTACCGAAAACATCGAGCTGTCGACGAAACGTGCCTGGAGGCTCTGCAGCGTCCACAGCACCTCGCGTCGTGCGCACTGGGAGGCCCACGTACATACGGGGTTGCAAAAGGCGGCGTGCCGCCTTGTCGACGGTGGCGTTAGACGTGAAGGACTTTGGCTTCGGGTCCTCCGTGCACGCGCCGATGCCGTATTGTTCAATGTTCGCTCCTTCATCCGCACGACGTCGCTGGGCAGCTGCATGAGGGCGGTGTCGAGGCGCGCTTTGATGGTGGTCGATGTCTTCATCTTGCTGCCCGGCGCGAGCGCGAGCGCAGCTTAGTCGACGTGGGGGTCGACGTATGTGTTGTCTGGTCGATGGCGGCTTTCCAATGCGCGTCGGCCTGCACCATGTGTTCCAGGAGGCCGAGGCGACCTGCCTCGATGACGGGCAGCTCGACGTCCGCGCCGAGATCGTCGAGATGTCCCACTCGGTCCTTCGCCGTCGCGTCACTGGCCTCGGTATCGGAGAACTCTTCTGGCACTTCACAGCATAACTACCGGCGCTGCGACCGAAGACGAGAAGGTTTCGAGCTGCTGACACGAGACGACGCCGGACACGCTTTCGACATGCATGTTGGAGAACATCCTGGCGCAGTAATCGTGAGGTCAACGTCGACCCGATTCGTGTCGCGGCGCGAGCAATCTTAGGCCTGCCGCAACTCCCGAGGTCTGGTTGGCCGCCGCGGCGAGTTCACCGTCGTCGACGTAGCGTATGGCCTGGCCGTTCTCAAAGGTGTGGTGGCAGCCCCGGCCCTAGGCTTCGATGACCTGGAGCATGGTCTTGATTTCCGGATCGTCGTCCGCGTCAGGTCGAACATCGTAGAGCCGCGCGCGGACGGCAGCGACATCGGAGATCTTCGTCCGACCGTCGACCGACAGTCTGATCAACACCGCCCTCCGCTCGAGAAACTTGGCGTAGGCCTCCACTGACACGTCTAACGCCTCGTAGTCCGCTGTCGCCACGATCTGTGGGTGGTCCCGTCATGTGTTGAAGAACGCGTGCGCTTGCTCGTTGTTTTTCGCGATTTGGAGGACGACCAACCACCGATGTCGAGGAAGGCGGCGAAGAAGCAAAAGGGTACGGTGAAATTGTCGTGAATGACGCCCCGACCTCGCAAGGTGCCGATGACTTCATTTGTGGTGAGCGTGGTGAAGAGATTGTTGCGGAGGATGTTCTGAGGGGCAATGTTGAGAGGTACTCGACCAGCAACGGGTGGTTGAAGTAGAGACCTCAGGCCGCCTCGGTGCAGGCGTCCTGCCGTGTCCCGTTGTCGGTGCGGCCGAGCGTCAAGTAGAGCTGGTTCCCTCCCATGTTTTGCGACGAGGAAGGCCAAGAGCTTGTCGCCAAATCCCTGGACATATCGATTGATGCCCTTGCCCTTGGATACAGCGTGGATTATCTCCTTCAGCGAGGTAGTTGGCCTGGCAGTTGCCGAGTCTTTCAACCGGCCCTCGAGAAGCTTGGCCTCGGCTTTGGCGCCGCCGTCGAGGTAGGTGTTACCTGAACACTCGCGCGATCGCGAAGGCGGCATAAACGTGCTCGTCGACATCTCAAAGAGATTACGGTGGCAATTAGCGTGGTAGACCTGGACACGCTTGGCGCGCTCAATGGTTGACAGCAACTCCCCCTCTTCTTCGTCGACTTCCGTTTATACCGCCGCCTCGACATGCTTCGCCGATGGACGCGATCGCCGTTGACGCGTTGTCGGTCACCACGGCCCGGCCGGGGAGATTCTTCTCCGGTAGAGCCTTGGCGGCAGGAAGCGACGGGTCCATGGCGCTCCTCGATGATTCTCGGCACCGGCTCGATGGCGCGATTCATATCCCGGAAACGGCCGGCCGAGGCATCCGCGGCGGCGTCGACAACCTCGCCGAGGCCGAGATCGAGAGCAGCATGGACCTGTGGAGGACTCCCGTCTCTGCACGAAGGCTGCGAAAGAAGCGATCCGTAGGAAGTTGCATGTTGCTCGCTCGCTCTGGACTGACAACCGCAGTGACAACCTCGGACACCTCGCTCGGCGCCACGCGTGAGGCGAGAAGCTTCGTGCACAGCCGGCGCATCTTGGCCCCCCGCAGCGTCCCTGTACCTGCACCCTTGTCCGACGGTTTCTGCGGCACTCGGACAGCGGCGCGTTCCTCCTCGTGGTCCTCAATGCGCGCTCGGAGGTCGCTCGATATCCTCGTCCTTGGTCGAGGTGGCCCTCGGCAGCGGTGAGTTCGAGTGCTATTCGCTTCTTGTTGCGCTGAACGGCCGCGTGGCATTCCTCGAGTCGGAAGAGCTCTTGAGGGTCGCACCGCTTCGCACAATGCTCTTTCGTTCGTTCCCCAGCGTAGGCCGCCACTTCCTTGGCATATCCTCCTTCGCCGCCGCCTTCGCTGCCTCAAACTCGTATATCATGCTTCGCAGCTTTGCCAAGTCGCGCTCGCGCTGGTTCTCTTTGGAGGCTTTTTTGGCTTTCGATGAGGACGTGCCTCCCGACGTGCGGCATCCCGAACCTCGTCCTCGTACTTCCGCTCAGCCTCGAGGCGCCCCGCTTTGCCTTGCCTCTCAACTCCGTCTCGGTATCGAGAGCCTCCGCGAGGTCCCGCTCGCGCTCGGCTGCGGCGGCGCACCCTTCTCGCGCTGCCTTGGCTGTCTCGAGCTGCTGGATCTGGTTGTCTCTTAGCGCAAGCACTCGCCGAAGCTGGGGTGATGACGACAATTGTTGTTGTGATGTCTCTTTTTGAGCAAACAAACTGATCGGCAGCCGAAGGGACTGTCTGCTCGTCGCTCGGATTGTCGGGAGCGGGACGAGATTCTCCGCTTCGCCCGCCACGATGCCCTTGAGCCCGAAGGTGACGGTCTGGGTGATTGTCTTGACTCTTCGAAAAGTATTTCCGGCGTCGGCGATTTAGTGTATGCATGCTCTCGACGGTCCCAGCACCTCCTTTTGGATATTCCGCCCCGTCGCAAAAATGTCCAAGACAACCTCGACCTAGTCACCAGGACAAAAAAATCGCCGTCTTCAAGTGCCGCGCGAGAGCTTTCGAGACCCGACGGATGATTGCTCATTGCGAATCGGTGATGTTTCTTGATTCTTGGGCGCCATTTCCCTGCCAGACGCGCCGTCGAGCAGACATAAAGCCGGATAGGCAAGTCGCCCAATGTGCACAAGATCCATTCGAGATCCAGGAGCGCCCCCCGTTTATTTATTCGATAGCGTCTTCACGCAGCACGCACACTCGCCGTCAACCCAATTGTCGTTCGCGCGTACCGGCAGGCTTCTTCGGCCTTTGGGCTTTCGGCGCCGATTCTGCCCGGTCGGATGGATCGTGTGGTTTCTCGATGGGTGCGAAAAAAAGCCGCCGCCTCTTGGCACGCTTCGCGCCCGACGGCCTCCATCGGCTTTGCGGCAGAGATCGGGTGCGTGTTTGGAAACACGTTTTTCTTCGGATGGGTTTATTTTCTTTGTATTTATCGTTTTCTGCTTGAAATTGAAGGCTAGGGGGGTGTACAAGTTGTAGTTTTAATTAAGCTTTCGTACTTTCGTATCCGACTCAGTTCAAAATTTAATGATAAGGGGTATATAATGAAGGGGGGTTGAGAGGACGACCGCGTCACACGTTTTCTTTGTGTGACGTGGGTGTCTTCAACTAGTGAGTGACGGAATGCGGGCCATGTTGCTCGTGTCAGCCGTCCGCGCGTTTGCGCCGGCAGCGCGCGGCGCGCAGCACCTCACGCGCAGGTTTATCAGCATTGGCGACGCCGCGCCGGCGGTTCGCGTCGTGACCGAGTTCCCTTTGACCACCAAGGACTTCTCCAAGATGGTCGAGGGGAAGAAGGTCATCCTAATGGGGCTCCCGGGGGCCTTCACTCCAACATGATCCTCGAAGAATGTCCCCGATTTTCTTGAGAAGCAAGATATTCTCAAGGAGGCGGGGATAGACGAGGTGTTGGTGTATTGCGTGAACGATATGGCGGTGATGGAGGCGTGGGCCAAGGACCAGGGGATCGAGGGCTCGATGGTGTCGTTTTTTGCCGACCCCACATCGGCGCTCACCAAGGCGCTCGACATGGAGATGACGGCGGAGGGACCTGCGATGGTCCTTGGCGCGGGTCGGAGCAAGCGCTTCACCGTCTTCTTCGACGACGGCGTTGCTAAGGCGATTGGCCTCGCTGAATCCGAGGATGACCCGGCGGGCGACGCCGACCCCGAAGACACCCTCGTCGACGCCATGCTCGAGAAGATGAAGGTCGCCGCCTAATGTGGAAGATGTACCTTGTGGACTTCGACACCGATCGTGCGACTCGCATCGATATGACGTCCGCGCCGCTCCCATTGTTGGATGGTGCGAACTGACACAGCGACCCGCGCTTCGCACGCCGGTGATAAAGTTCTACACTTGGGTATTATATGATAAGAGTCGGACACCACCGGATAATGAAAGTTCACGGTGAGTCGACGTAGGGATTATAGCGCCGGTCGTGAGCTGGACGATCGTCCGCACGAGATAAAGCGGGCGGGTCTAAAAGAAGACGTCAGGTCGTGGAGGGGCAAGCGACTGTCCGTGAAGAACTCGCCGACTTCGGTAGTAAGTTGGTCGTTTGAAACATTCTTCAAGTTTGTTAATATTCAAGATGCTCCAGTGAGAGGCAGACTCGAAGTGCTACGGCTTCGTGAGCTACTAGGCTCACGTTGCGAGCTCGCTCACTCACTTGGTGGGAGTCCGATGTCTTTGATGGTTTTCCTTCGGCTCCGCGAACGAATTTTGAACTAGATTTATTCGCTCGCATGTTTGGTGGGTTTAATTGCGGCATGGCCTCGTGAAGGAACGTTCTGAGCTCACTCAATTTGCGAGAGTCTGAATTATTGGCTCGGTTGGCAGCCGGAACGTTCGCAGTGGGACGGGGTATGGCCGGGGGTCGAAGACGGAAGGTTATCGACGAGTAGGTTGTCGGTCACATCGCGGTGTCCTCGTCGCATGGCGACAAGCTTGATGGTCACTCTCCGCCGACCGACCTTTCGGCGCTCCTCGTCTACAGGCCCGTGATTCCGGACTGGCTCCTGTCGGTCCGGCCTGGCTCCCATGCTTGGGAGAGGTCTGAAGTTTGTTAGTTAGACCTCTCGTGCGACACGCGTTTCGATTTACTTTCCCGGACATAGGGGTTCGAGTAATGTCTCATTGCGCTCTTGCTTCATCCTTGTTGCCCTCTGCGCTCTTCCATTTTGGCTCTCTGTGCCCGGGAGTTGCAAACAACAACAACAACAACAACAATATTATTATTATGACGAAGCCGACAATGACACTGGGCAAAGGAAGACCTTCGTGGATTATACGCAGGGGAGTCAACGACGACAACTACATAGACGCGCGCTAGAAATGAACGAACACGATGAAGAGAGAGGGCGGATGTCCAGAAAATCTGCTGCTCGCGGTGACTGCTCCCCCCCCCCAACCCCCCCGAATCCTTAACGCTGTGGTACTTCTTGCTTCGAAAAAACGCATGGCTCGCGGCGCGATAGGCGTCGCTCCTGCCCAAGAGCAGCAGGACGGTCCGGAAGAGGAGGTGAAGGAGCGGTTTTGCCGGTTTCTGCTCGAGTTTCGGAAGCGACGCGGCGGCGAGGAACGGGCCGTGTACGTTGACCGGCTGAGGAGAATGATCGCCGAGGAGCAGTGGACGCTGGAGGTAGACTTCCGCGACCTCGAGAGGTCCGACGGCGAGCTCGCCGAGGCGATGTCGGGCGAGTTTTACCGGTTCGATCCGTGCGCGCGCGCGGGCGCGACGCAAGCCTTGCGCGACGTGCACGCGAAATACTGCAGAGACGAGCCGTTGGGCGACGCGCGGGTTTTCGTGGCGCTCGCGGGGGTACGCAATGCGGCGTGCTTCAAACTGCGCGAACTGAAGAGCGGCGTGATCGGGACGTTGGTGGTCGCGAGCGGGACCGTCACGCGGACCTCTGACGTCAGGCCCGAGCTTCTTTGCGGCTCGTTCACTTGCCTCAAGTGCGGTCTGAAGAAGAGCGACGTCGAGCAGCAATTGAGGTATACAACACCCACGATCTGCGCGAACCGGCAGTGCAACAACACGTCGGCGGCGGAATGGCAGCTAGATTTCGAGAGTTCGGTGTTCGTCGACTGGCAGCGTGTGCGCGTCCAGGAGTCGCCCGACGAGATTCCCGCGGGTTCGCTCCCGAGGTCGTTGGACGTGATCGTGCGCGATTCGCTCGTCGAGAAAGTCAAGGCGGGGGACAAGGTGCGGGCGACGGGTATGTTGTGCGTGATGCCGGACGCTGGGGGCCTCGCGCGCGCGGGCGAGTCGGCCGTGGCGCAACGGTCGGGGGGGGGCGACCTGTCGCAGGGCGTATCCGGCACGAAACTCATGGGCTGCCGCGAGCTCACGTACAAACTCGTGTTCGTCGCGTGCTCGATCGAGACGATGGCGCGTAGCTCGGGCGTGGCGGCAGAGCCGGAGGATGACGGCGACGAGGATTCGCCGGCGGCTCAGGAAGCCCGGGAGACGATCGCCTCGACGCGATCGACGCCGCAACTGTACGACAAGCTCGCCGCGTCGATCGCGCCGGCGATCTACGGCCACGCCGACATCAAGCACGGCGTGCTGCTGCAGCTCGTGGGGGGCATACACAAGATGACTCCCGAGGGAATCAAACTCCGGGGGGACATCAACGTCTGCATCGTCGGGGACCCCTCGACGGCCAAATCCCAGTTCCTCAAGTACGTCCACGGCTTCTCGCCGCGCGCCGTCTACACGTCGGGCAAAGCCGCGAGCGCGGCGGGCTTGACGGCGTCGATCGTGCGCGACAGCGACACGGGCGAATTTTGCGTCGAGGCGGGCGCGCTCATGCTGGCAGACAACGGCGTGTGCGCGATAGACGAGTTCGACAAGATGGACGCTCAAGACCAGGTCGCCATCCACGAGGCGATGGAGCAGCAGACCATCTCGATCACCAAGGCAGGTATCCAGGCGAACTTGAACGCGAGGACTGCGATTCTCGCGGCGGCCAACCCCAGAAATGGCCGCTACGACAGGACCAAGACGTTGAAGGCCAACGTCGACATGACCGCGCCGATCATGTCTCGGTTCGACCTCTTTTTCGTCGTGATCGACGACTGCGACGAGCTCATCGACCGCAGCGTCGCCGCGCACATCGTCGACGCGCATCGCGGCCTGCGGCGAGCCCTGGCGGCGCCCTTTGGGCTCAAGGAGCTCCAGACCTACGTCAAGGCCGCGCGAAAGCTCGAGCCGAGGGTTGGCGACTCGGCGCGCAAGCGCCTCGTCGCGCGGTACCGGCAGCTCCGGCAGAACGACGTCGTCGGCCGCGGCAAGACGGCCTACCGCATCACCGTGCGGCAGCTCGAGTCCATGATCCGCTTGGCGGAAGCGCACGCGCGCCTTCATTTCAAGTCGGCCGTCGACGTCGACGACGTCGAGGAGGCCTTCCGGCTCTTGAAGAAGTCTATAATTTCGGTCGAAACCGAGGGCGTCATGCTCGAAGAATTCGAGGAGGAGGAGGAGGAGGAGTTGGAACAAGCCGAGGACCAGCAGCCACCCGCGCCGGTCGTGCTCTTGCCCGAAAACGACGAGAACCAGCCGCCGCCAAAGCAGCAGCAGCGGCCGCCGCCGCCGCCGCCGGTGCAGCAGCAAGAGGAGGAAGACACCCAGGGTGAACCGCCGGCTAAGCAGCCCCGGCTCTCGGCCCCTCGTTTGCCGGCGGCCGACGAGGAGGCCGAGGAGGAGGACGAGACGACGTCGCCCGAGAAGCAACGGAAGAAGAAAAAGCGGAAGAAGGGCCCCAAGGAAAAGATCAAGCTGTCGTACGAGGACTTCAAGAGATACGAGCACGACCTCACGACGCGGCTCCGGAAGCGGTGCGAGTTGGACGGCGTCGCCGGGCTCTCGAGGTCCGAGCTCATCACGTCTTACCTCGAGAGCCACCGTGACGTGATCGGGCACGACCCCGAGAGAATCGCGAGCCACAGCAAGCTCCTCAAACAAATCGTAAAGCGACTCCTCAAGGACGAGGCTATCATCGTCGTCCCCACCGACGACGTCGATGCAGACCCGATCCTCGCCGTCCACCCAAATCACACCCCCCTCGACATCACCGACTAAGAAGTAAGTAAGTAAGTAACCGTTGAGTACTGTACCCTCCTCACCTCGTATGGTTGTTGTTGGGACCTCCCCACCCCGGGATTCCGGGACGACATCCAGTGCCATGCCATGATCGCGGACGATCGGTCACTGCTGGGGCGCCTCGAGGCGCTGGAAAAGACGGTCGACGAGCAGCAGCGACGGATCGAGGGCCAGCAAAAGCGCATCGAGGGCCAGCAGAAGCGGATCGAAGGGCAACAGATGCGAGTCGAGGGTCAGCAGCGTCGCATCGAAACCCTCGAGAGCACGGTGCGCGAGCACAAGGATCTGAGTACGCGCGCCGTCGCGAGCCTGGCGAGGCTCCAGCGGCCGGCGGAGCTCGAGCTGTTGCGAGAGGGCGTCGCGCTGCTCGCGTCGTTCTGCGTCGACGACGTCGTCAGACGCCAGTCGGGCGGTGCGATGCCCTCCTTCGACCACTACCGCCAGCACAGACCGCACCCGGGCCTTCCCAATTTGGAGCGCGCCATCGACAGCGAACTCAAACGAAACGCCGTTGACGTCTCCGTCGATACCATGGCTAAAATCGTCGACGAGCACCACCAGCTTGTCAATAGACCTCTTGAAACCACCGACCACCAGCGCTACCTCGAGCGCCTCCAGGCGACCACCTTCGAGAACGCCGACCTCGACGCGACCAAGCGCGCGCTTCTTGCGTCCCTCCGAGCGACCTCGGTCGTCGCGCCCCTGCCGCTCTAAGATCTGAACGAATAGCGGCGATCTCAACGAGCGTCATTCAAGTTCCCCATGTGAAGAAGAAGAAGAAGAAGAAGAAGAAGAAGAAAAAAAACAACCTCCGCTTCCATTGTGTCTTATCAATTCGAGATGCACGTGCGACTCTCCACCATCGCCTGTTTGTTGTTGTTGTTGTTGTTGTTGTTGCAATCTAGAGATTATAAAAGAATTTGAAGAAGCGTCTAACCCCCCTCCGAACGTTCGGTGGGACGGACGGCCCGTGGGCAATGTGCGAGCACGTCGTTTGGGCAACGGCGGCGGCGGCGGCTCGGTGGTGCTCTCCCTATCCAGGCCACGCCGCTCGCCATGTTCTGGCGGCCCCGCCGACACAATTCGGACGCGGCACCTCAATGCGGCAAGTGATGATGAGGTTGGGAGACTCGCGCGTTTACGCAAAAAATCGTTGCCGTGACTGTAGTGAGAGTCGTCGTCGTCGTCGGACCGGAAGTTGGGTGTATGCTCATAAATCCTCGGGCTCGCTGAAGTGCGCCACCGGTCGATTTCTATTATATTCCAGAATATTCCATGCAACAATCAAGATTGTTGATTAAACGGGGCTCTGGACCGCCGCCGCCGCCGTCGAAGAAGAGTACAAACACGGCGCTCCCGCGGACTTGCTCCCTTAAGATCCCGAGCAAGACATATACGCGGCCGCCTCTCTACCAAACACGAACTGGACTGGGGGGTGCAATAAAAAGAAGATGACCGCGCAGATTACCTTGGTGCTGCTTGTTCTTCTTCTTCGGCCAGCAACCCGGTCGCCGAGGCGAGGGCTTCGGCGGTGACCTCGGTGTCAGGATGTTGCGGGCCAAGGACGCGCATCTCGTTGGCGAGGACATCCTGGAGGATGTCGATGCCCTGCGCAAAGCGCGTCGGGTCATAGAGCCCGAAGAGCGTGTGGGCGTAGCCTTTCTTAACGCGGAGCGTGATGGCGTGGTCGGGGCCAAAAAACCGCGTCGCCGCCGGGAGGACCTGCGAGGCGATGGGCTCGGCCTCGGCCGAGCGACGCAGCGCGTTGAGCGCGAGGACGAGGGTGTGACCGGCCTGAATTTTGAGGGGGTGGTCTCCCGGCAAGACGAGCAGCTTCTTCCAGGCGTCGCGCAACACGGGCAGACCCTCTTCGGGAGCACCCGAAAAAGTTGCGTGCGAGCCGCGACGAATGTCCCGAGAAATGGACTTCAAAACCCCTCCGTCGTCGTCGTCGTCGAGCGATTCGATGAGGCGACGCGCCGCGTTGTGCTCGCCGTGCCTCCCGAGCGTCCCCGCGAGCCGAAGAGAGACGGCGTCGCCGCGGGACGAGCAACGGAATCGTCGCCACAGTCCGCGCCGCAACTCGAGAGCGACCGCTCCCGTAAACTCCTGCTTACAGGTCATACACTTGTCGAACTTGGACAGGTCGTCCTTCGCCATCGCGGCGACGCAAGCAACGTGACACCACCCTGCTGATCCGCGGCATGCACAGCCTCGAACCACATTTTCTGCCTCGAGGCACACGTAGCACGACGCGTCTGAGGGGGGTTCGCTTGGCGCGCATCTCGCGAGGGCGCGCTCGATCGCCGCCTCGATCACCTCATAATATCCCGTCGTCATCTCTCTCGCAATCGGAATCCTTGTTTCCATATTTTTTTTCGAGAATGCTTAGGGTTTTCTTTCAGTCATCATTCAAAAGAGAAGAGAGAGAGAGGGTTTTTTTCGTCGCTCACGATATTGTCGGTTCGGGGGGTCGGCCGCCGTTCGCAGTAGAAGGGGGTTCACCCGCCGCCGCCGGAGGCGCGACGACGACGGGCGGTTGTTGCTCCTCGGGGGGTCGACCAGTACCGGCGGAGAGGGGGGGTGACCTCGCACGCTTGGCAGCTGCAGGAGCCGGCGCGGGCGCGGGCTCGCTCTGCGTGGCGAGGATCCAGGGATTTTTTGCGACGAGGGGACTGTCGTCGAAGATGGTGGCAGTCTGGTCGCCCGAGGGGATCATCCAGTCCTCAAAGGGGACGATGTCCTCCGCAAGGAGCTCCTCCGTCGGGAGGTTCCCCTGGTTGGCGACGATATCGACCATTTGCTGCTCGACCAGCGCGACCTCCGCCTTGGTGTAGTCGTCCTTCGCCGCGGTTCTCGCCTTGGAGAATCGGGTTGCGACGACCTCTTTCATCGGAGGGGTTAGACCGTCGGGGTAATACATTTTCCACGCGCCTTCGTTTTTTCGCTGTTCGTCCTTGAGGCGCTCCTCCTCCGACTCGTACACGATAAGAAGCTGGCTGACATCACCGCACTTGTAAAACGTCGACCGATCGAAAGTCTTGTGCGTCTCGGCGAGGGTCGGCAAGTTCACCAATCGCGCCGGGTGCGACTCACCCTCTATTTTTAGCCCAAGCCGCTGAGACACGAAACACTGCGCCTCGACGGCGGGCTCCTCGGGGACGACTTCCACCGACGCGCTCTCGCGTAGTCGCCGGGCGATGACGTCGCTCCGGACGCGGAGCGCGATTTGCGTCTGCGGAGACCCCATGCCCTCGAGCGGGCGGGCGGGCAACCGAGGGTTACGTACGATAAGCGGCGAGAAGAGATGGGGTCGTCGACTTGGACTCCAAGGTCGTCGTCGAGGAGCTGAAATGGAGGCAGCTAGCTGCACGAGGGCGAGCTGGTGCGTCAGCAAGAGCTTTAAGGAATGTATCGCGCGATTGCGTGGGTCGAATTATGACGAGCACATCGCTTACCGGGCGCGCGAAGAAGCCAACGGCGAGGTAACCCGAGGGCGGTGCGTCGAGAGCATGGAAATGAACTAGGACCGGCGTAAATCGTGCTCGCTGGAGAGAAGAGCTTGAAAAAGCCGCGCTCGGTGAGCGTTGACCACCGCCGTTTGTCCATCGGCAGCGCGAGGCGGCTCCCGAGACGGATGACGGCAGCGCTAGCGGCGGCCGTGGAGCAGGAGGTCGAGGATGCTTAGCCGGCTGGCGACGCTGCGGACACTGACTGCGAGCAGGCGGCGACAATGGCCACGGTTAACGGCGCCCTCGAGGTGGCCGCCACCGGCGAAGCGACGACGCGCGCGACCGCGCGTCCCAGCACCAACGGGTGCGAGTTGCGGCTATTTGACAGACGTTGCTCAGCCGTGGCGACGCTGACGACCGTAAGTACGCAACCTACGAGCGCGAGTGGTTCGTCCACCCTCGAGCTGCGTGGCGACTTTAGTGAGTCTTAGGATCGGGTCGCGCGCTGGGAGAACGCGCGCTAGGCGACGGCAACGTCAACCAACTACTGGAGCCATTCGGCCGTCAATGGCGGACCGACGCGCTTGCTTGGATGCCCTCGACCTACGCTCAAAAAGTGAGCAATTTGGCTGGCCCTTCCCGGCAGCAAATCGACTTCGCCCGTCGCCGGACGTGATCGCACGTCTCCGTATCCGTCGTCGTCGTCGTCGCCAGGACCTCGTGAGAGCTTGGAATGTATTTTCGAACCTAATTTCAACACCATTGCCAGGCTGTGTCGCCGCGAACTTCTCTGACGCAACGCGTCAAGCAACCAACGACCTCGCGCACTTCGTCTCGCAGCTCGCGGGCCCAACAAAAACGCGAGCACGACTTTACCCGACGACGATCCGAACCTCATTTGGAGCAAGACCTGGGCGGTCGATTATGACAGCGACTTGTTCTCTTTCTCTTCAAGACCTGAAGTCTCTCATAATAATTATTTATTTTATGCGAAGCAACAACAACGTGCAGGTCGCTGCGTGTTGTCAACAAACAAAATAAGGTGCGTCCAACTGAGGAACCTGGAAGGCTACCTGCCACGGTACGCGCAAATCCCTCGCTGGGCTAACCGCAGGCGACCAGGGACACATTCGGCGCCCGGCGGACAAGCGCGCGCGGTGAGATTGCAGGCGAGAACGCAATAAAAACCCGCGTCCACCGTGGAAAGGCAGGTCGACTGGGCTTGCGGGAGATCGTCACGCCGTGGACACGCTGCAGACGAGCACGGGGTTGACTGGCGCGGCGCGCACGCGCGGAACGACCGCCAATCCGATAAATCAACGGACGTCTCGTCGCTCGCGCACCCCTTAGCCGGATCACCGTAGTTTGGGCCTTCGTCGGTCGACTTCGTATCTGCATCGACCCCAGACGTTTCGTCGTCGTCGTCGTCGTCGTTGGAGAATGAGAAGGTGTTGTCGTTCTCTGCGGGAAGCGCAGGTTGGCGACGCCGCACGTGGACGGGGAAAGCGGCCGACGATCGTCCGGAGCCGAGGTGCGAAGGTTTGGAGAAACGGCCCAGAAAATCCCAGACGAAAGGGCCGTTCTTCCCCGGACTAGCAGCAAAGTACTGGTGCGCTCCATTCCAGGCGCACCTCACCACGGGCGCCGCGCAACCCTCGGCAGAAAGGCTCCAGCAGTAGAGGCCTCGGACGCCGTCGAAGAGCGCTGGCCAGCGCGACGACTCCCCCTTTCCGCAGTCGTTCGCGACGCGCCATTGTCCTAAGACGGCGTCAAGGGGCGCGAACAACCAGCCCTCGCTCGACACGGCGATCATCGTGGAGTCGGTTGCGTTCACGGGGACGATGGTATCACGGATGCCGCTGCACGCGATGACGGGGACGGGCGCGGTCGGGGCTTGGACGAAGCCGCGCGCGAAGGTGCCGGAAATAGCCGCCGCTGCGGCTAGACGGTGAGAAAGCTGTACCGCGAGCCGCAGCGTGAATATGGCCCCGTTGCTCTGCCCCGTCGCATACTCGCGCGACACGTCGACGCAGATCCGAGCTTCGAGATCGTCGAGGACGGCCTCCGAAACAGCCGTCGAGTTGAGGCACGTAGTCCAGTCGCACCCTCTCGCGTCGCAGCCCGTCGGGCGCGCGGCGCAGCTCGCGTAGCAATAGTCCCTCGATCCGGACCACGGCCTGCGAGCGTACTCAGACACGACCACAAACAAGCGCACGCGCAGGTTGGCGCGGACGCCGTCGACGAGACGCTGCCAATCGTGTTGAAGGAGCTCCAGTGGCCTGGCGACGCATTGTCGGAGAACCCCTGCACGTACGCGACGGCGAAGCCAAAGATCTCAGACGTGTTCGTGAGCCCCGACTCGCGTTCGTCCTGCTTCGCGGGGACGCCCCACCCGCCGTGACTCAGTACGACGGGAGTTGGATGCGCGGAATCATAAGACAAGGGCAGATGGAGCAAGTAGGACGCCTCTTGGCCCTCGACGATGATGGTCCGGCGGGTCGTCCGGCCGAGTGGGACGGGCGCGGCGACCCCGCACCCCGCCGACTGTGCCATGGCGCCGGCGCTGGACATACTGGACAACGTCACGGCCAACATTTTTATTACCCAGCAAAAAAAAAAAAACGAAGGGGTTCGTTTAGCAGAGATGCGTGGTGTGCTTCGGATTTTCGATGGGAGTAGCGAGAGAGAGCGTCGCGAGATCGCGCGGCGGTCGCGAGACTGCTTTTGGTACTCGCCTGTTCTCAAGGAGCAGTTAGAGGCGAAGAGAGCGGAGGTGGTAGTCGTGCCGCGGTCCGAAGCTGACGTGATCACAACCGGTCGCCTTGCCTATCGTCACAACACGCCAATAATCACTGAGCGCGGCGCCGGCACGGGGAACTACGGCCAGGCCGTTCCTTCCATTGGCGGGTGGCGTTGTGCTGGACCTGTCGGAGCGACAATAACTTCTCCGGCGGATAAAGTCGTAGGAGAACGGCGCGCGTCGAGCGCTCGCCGGGACGCGACCGCGCGATATCGAAGACGCGGCGAGGCCCGAGTGGGAGCTCAGGCAGCACCCGAGCACGAGGCGGTCGACGATCGGCGGGTTCGTGGCGGGGGGGTCGACGGGCCACGGCGCGCTGCGGTTTGGCGGTTTGGCGGAAATAGGAGCCGTGTTGGGGCTGCGAGCGGTCGCGGCGGAACCTCGCGTCCTCGAGATAGACCCCCTCCCCGCTATCCACGCCTACGGGACCAACGCGATCATCACCGAGGTCGAGCGCTGGGGCGACAAGCTGGCCCAACACCTCGAGGTGGGCAACACCGCCGGGACCGTGGGCTTGGTTTCGCTCGCGTTGGTCTTCGATCGTCTAAAAGAGATCCTCGACCGGCGCGCGAAGCGAATGCCCGTCTTCAACCCGCACACCTTCATCCTCGAGGACGGCGGCATGAAGGACACGACGCACGACTTGAAGCGCCACACAGACCCAAAGGGCATTCTCAATCCGGGCAAGCTCAAAGAAGAAGCAGTAACGCCGCCGCCGCGGCCGCGGCGGCCAAAAAAAAAGTATTTGGGCGGAGTGGACCGCGCGAGAATTTGCCGAGGCTCGAGACATCTCCCGTATGGTCGCGGTCCTGCTGGTGTCGTCGAAGCCCACGGACCACACTTGCCCTTAGGGACGGACGCGTACCACAATCGCGCCGTCCTCGACGAAGCGATAGGATTCGTCGACGGCGTCGTCGCGCGTCCTCCGATGGACGTCGGCTTGAGCGTGGAGCATACCAACTTCGCCGGGACGCTGTCGCTCTCGGCAGAAACGGCCCTGGCAGCACGGGTGGACATCGCGAGTTGCGTCAAGCGCGCGGGCGTCCGTAAGTTGGTCCTCTTCAACTCGCGCGGCGGCAACCAGGCGCTCGCCGAGGTCGCCGCTCGACGGCATGGACGTGATGTGCGTGCTGGCGATGACAAAACCTGGGCTTCCTCCCGCCCTTATTCCCGGAGGACGAGCTCAGAGACGGGATCCACGGCATCGAGACCTCCATCGTGCACCACCTCAAACCAAACCTCGTCGAGGACCCCCCTCGCGACTTTCCGATCGCGGAACGTTCGCTCCGGATGCACAACCCGGGCTTCAAACCAAAAACGGCCTGGCTCTCCCAGGACCTCAATCCCCACGGCGTCGTCGGCGCCGCCAAAACCCTATCCTCGCCCGAAAAAGGGGCGACCCTCCTCGACGCCGCGGCCCAGCGAGTTGCTGATCTTCTGGCGGAACTTTACGACACCGATCCTGACGACTATCTTTCTACGCCGCCCCTCTACCCGCCACAAGGTGACTGCACTGATGATGACTTGTTTATGTTGTTCATGTCGACAAACCAACTCACCGGAAATGTACACTACTACTACTTGTATGCGACTCCCCCGCATGATGCGTTTTCGACCTCCCCTTGGCTCTGCTTCGCCGCAGCATATGGAATGGATCGGATCGGATCGGATTGTTGCGCGAGGTCTACGCGTTTGGGCGGCTCGTGAGGAACCTCGTATGAGGAGTGATACCGACCGAAAAGGACTGCGTCAACGACGTCAGCTTTTCTTCGACGTCAGTAAGTAATTTGGTCCAACGAGGGTAAGGGTATCGAAGAAGGATGATATTGGACTTGTTCTTTGTAGGAGCGATGTGGGTCGCCGCCGGGCTCGCCCCGAAGGGCGGTGTCGGGGTGCGGGTGGGCGGCGGCCCCGTGAACACCGGGATCAAGGTGGGCGGGGACAAGATGACTGTTGTGTACACGTGTGGGAAGTGCGAGACGCGGAATATCATAAAGGTAAACCGCGTGTCGTGGAACAGTGGTGTGGTTGTGGGCAAGTGCTTTGGGTGCGACGCGAAGCATCTGCTCGCCGACAACAGCGGGCTGTGCGACGAGACGAACTCGACGAAATTCTCCAACGCTTTCAACGATCTTCTGAGTCGCGGTCTCAAGGCGAAGAGAATTACCGATCCCGGAGAACTCTTGGCGGAGGGCCTCGAGATGCTCGATGACGGGAATTTTACGCTCGTCACCGGTGGCGATTCCATCGTGCACCGCGACGAGGACACGGGCCGCGTTGTAGCGACGCGCGCCAAGGACGCGGTCCCGCGAGCCGACGAGGACGAGACTCCGCGGGAAAAAGAACCCCCGATTATTCAGCGCGACGGCGACGTCGAACTCGTGCAGCAGGAGGCCCCGGTCGTCGAGCTTCCGGAAGGGGTAGACACTGGTGGTATCCTTACCTTGTCCATTCCAGGCTCCCCGCGCGTCTACGTCGGCGTCCCCGAGGGCGCGACTCCTGGCGCCAAGCTCGTCGTCGAGGGCCTCGTCGAACTCAAGACACCTCCCGGCGCGGCCCAAGGGGACATCCTCCGAGTCCCGCTCCCCGACGGCACGGCCCTCGACATTGCGCTGACTGCCGAAGACGCCCTCCCTGGAGCCCTGCTCACGCTTGGATACCCCGTCAGCATAACTAAAACCTGAAACTTTATGTGGGTCCAGTCCAGGTCCAGCCGACCGACCGACTGGGAAAACACAACGTGATAATTATTTGGGTTCGCGCGAGTAGAAGTTCAGCACGAGTAAGCCCTTGATAGATGTGTGCGTCTTTGTGATGATGGACGCACGCAGCCCTGGAGGAAAGTTAAACAAATATCTTTGAGGCTGGCTGGCTGGCTGGCTGGCTGGCTACTAGGTGCTCGAATTATTAGGGCGGCGCGCGCGCATCGAGTCGGTCCTCCTCTTCTGGCACACAAGTCGATTTCTTTCGTCAACGAGTTTTTTTTTGCCACAAGGTCAAGGTCGGCCCTTTTTGTGCAAAGAACTCCTCTCCAAACTTAATTTGGGGCAACTTTAAAGCGCTTCAGAAACGCTGGCAGCGCGACAGCCTTAACGCGCGGTGCGCAGCCGGTTGAGTGCTTGGTCGCCGTGCTTGGCCGCCCACGCGCAGTCGCAGGTTCCCCGAAGACATCGAACTCTTGCTTACACCTGCCGATTTACGATGGGAAAATCGAAGGACAAGCAACCACGTAAAAGACGCACGAGACGGAGCCGTGGAGGAGGCGCGAAACGCAGCCGAGCGAGTAGCCCGCTGCCTCTGAGGGTTCGGTGATTCCGACGACGCGCGTGTCTACCAAAGAGGAACGCGCTCTCTCTCGTGAGAACTACCGCCGATTCTTGAAGACCTCGACGGGTGGGAAGGCCCAAGACTCGGTTGACTTTCCCATTTCGCCGAGTGGTGGGAGGCCCATGTTTGCAAGCCTCTAGTGTCTGAAGAGTTTTTCTTCTGGCGTCTTTAGAAAGACGGCGAGTCTCCTGCGGCAATATCGCAAGGAGCACTTCTTGCACGCGATTAACATCACCTCCACAATTGCAGGCTCAGCACCTGATGCGACGTCGACTATCCGCGACGAAATCGTTGTTCTCCAGGAACACTTCCGCGAGTCGCAGCGCGAGGGGAGCGACGCCTTCCGCGAACCGACTGGTCCGTTGCCTCTCGTTTGGAATCGGGTCGCTCCCGAGCTCACGTCTAGCGCTCCCGCTTCGCCCCCCCCGCCGAGCGAGGCACCACAGTACCCGCAAGCAGCGGCAGAGTCCTCGTTCCAGACGTTCAAGGTATCTACCCACCACCCATCCACCCGGCCCTTCGAGCTCCGCCAACTCAGTCTAACCAAACCCATCCCGCGCAAGCCAGATCAGCACGAAACCAACATACGCAAGGACCCCAAATGCCGACGCTGCGGCCGCTTGAAAGAGAACGATAACATCGCCGTCGGCAAGCACGGCAACCGGGTCGCGAAAAACATGGCCTGGTTCTGCCGCGTAGACCCCAGCCATTACCGTGACGCATACCCCAAGATGGGCTGCCAGCCGCCTGGACAAACAGGCAGGGTATACTATAAAAAATATTATGGTTAGCAGCCCCCAGGCTCAACTAACTAACTTCCGACCTCTCCCGAGCATGGGAGCCAGGCCGGACCGGCAGGAGCCGGTCCGGGATCACAGAGGAAAATCACGCAGTTGGGGCAGAGGCGAGGGACGAGGACTTGTTGATGGCGGACCGCCACTGCGCGCGGTCTTGCGCTCAGAGAGCCAGAATATTAGTGCGTGCGTTTCGCGCGAGCGTTGTCGACGCCGTCAGCACTCTGGCCGAGCCGATAGGGAGCCATCTGGAGGCGCTGATGGGCACGAAGTTCCCTTCTTTTCTTTTCTTTTCTTTGCACCCCCCCTTTGTAATAAATTTTCTAGAAGTCGTGCCACAAAATCAGAGCCGAAAGGTCAGGGTCAACGAATTGCTCGGTAAAACGTGGTCGCTTGGTGTGGCGATTTTGGAGGCCATCGTCGAGACCCCGTCAGCAAAATTCTCGCCTCAAAGCCCGCAAGCCGGCACCATAGAGGCGGCGGCCTCGAGATCCAAGAGAGTAAGATGGTAACGAGAACGCATGTCGGCGGCGCGGCTGTTGTTGCGCAACACTTTGGGGGGGTGCGTCTGCTTTTTGAAGAAAAGCGTCAACTGATCACTTCGCCGCAGTCGCGGGATCAGTCGACCGAGCGGCGGCCCTCGCGCGAGCGCCATGACCCCTCGCGCCATGACCCCTCGCGCCATGATGACCGCTCGCGCCATCATGACCGCTCGCGCCATCATGACCCCTCGTGCCATGATGACCGCTCGCGCCATCACGACACCTCGCGCCATCACGACACCTCGCGCCATCACGACACCTCGCGCCATCACGACCCCTCGCGCCATCACGACCCCTCGCGCCATCATGACAGCTCGCGTCATCATGACAGCTCGCGCCAGGACACCTCGCCGCGATGGGTGGTCGACGGCATCGAAGACGCAACAACGGAAGAATCTCCCCGCGGTCGGTTCCTGTGCAGGCAGAAGATGGTGTACGAGATTTATCAGTCGACTCGATGTCAAATATTCGTCGCCGTGCTGATCGTCTCAAATTTCCTCGTCAACATCGTGCGCATAACAACTTTTAAGCGCGTCACTCGACCGCAGGCCCAAGCCCAAATAGGGACGAACGGTCGGCACCACGTTTTTTTCAACAGCATGGAGTGGTTCTACTTTTACCTGTTTGGGGTCGAGCTCGCCGTCAACATGTACTCGAGCTGGTTTACAAAGTTCTGGTGCGTGTTTTGTTTTTTTTTTTCCTCGTCACGAATAAAAGCACGTAGGAGCGACCCGTGGAACGTCTTCGACTTCATCGTGGTGTTCGTCGCCACGATCGACGTCGTGGTGCTGTCGAACCAGAAGAACACCCCCGGCGGGCTTCGGATACTCCGCATGATGCGCGCTTTCCGCGTGTTCCGGTTGTTCCCTCGAGTCAAATCGCTCAAAAAAATTCTCGTAAGTCTCTTCAAGGCGGTTCCGGGGATGCTCAACGCGTTACTCATTCTCTTCCTCATCATGTGCATCTACGCTATTTTGGGATACCAGTTCTTCCACGACTTTCCGTGCGGCGAGCCAGACGAGGGCGGACCGCGCAGTTGCAACAACGTCGACGCGCACGGCCATCGCGTCTGCGGGAAGAAACATTCTCCCGGGTACGGGATGCGCGTCCAATGCAGGGCGAAAGCGAATTTCGGCCACGAATACTTTGGAAACTTCTTCAAATCCATGTACACGCTCTTCCAGGTCCTCACGGGGGAGAGCTGGTCCGAGGTCGTTGGACGCTCGATGCTGGAGAAGTCTCCGTGGACCGCGATATACTTCGTCACTTTTATTCTACTCAACTCGGTGGTTATGATCAACGTCGTCGTCGCCGTTTTGCTCGAGAAAATGGTCGTCAACGACGAGGACGAGGACGAGGACGCCTCGCGCGCTTCGCAGGAGGATGCGGCCTCCGAGGCGGTAGGCGACTACCACCTCGCCGCGACGGCGAGTCCGAGCGCCGACCGCGCGATTCTCGACGACGTTTCTTGGGCACACGACGACGACGACAGGGCCAGAGAACAGGAGTCGTTGCGGCGGGACCTTCGTCTCGCGCTCGACCGCATCGACCTCATGCAGCACCGCCTCGACGACATGATGGCCGCGCTCGTACATCTCTCGAGACCTCGACTCCATCCCGACCCGACTGTTGCCCAATTTTCCTCTGCTGCCGACGACCCAGTTCCCATCACAACCACCAGCACCACGCCAGAAGCCAGGTGGTTCTGCTGAGCGACCACCTTTTTTTCCTTTTCCCACTTCTTCTTTTTCGTCGGTCGGCGAAACGGGCAAGAGTATGATCGACACACCTCATCATCCGAGGTCGTCCGTACGTGCCGTACCTACCGCGGGCCGTCCCTTCGCTGGATCTCCAACTCGGCGAGTTGTACGCATACAACCAAGGCGCTCTCCTTTCTTCTCACGCCGACCCCCGCAGTTATACACCTAGGTGTCTCTGTACTATAAATAAAATGCCAACTAACTAACTAACTAGCTTCAGCAGACCTCTCCCGAGCATGGGAGCCAGGCCGGACCGACAGGTGCCAGTCCGGAATCACGGGCCTGTAGACGAGGAGCGCCGAAAGGTCGGTCGGCGGAGAGTGACCATCAATCGCCATGCGACGAGGAGACCGCGATGTGACTGACAACCAACTCGTCGATAACCTTCCGTCTTCGCCCCCCGGCCATACCCCACTGCGAACGTTCCGGCTGCCAACAACCGTGACAAAAAAACGCACGCACGCCTTAATAACATTATTATTATTATTACAAAGGCCGACTGCTCAGAGGGGTGGTGGGTCCTTGAGGAATTTGGTGCGTTGTGTGGGGACATGAGGGATGTGCCTGATGGGCATACATCTGGATAGTACGCGGGGCCTAGTCGGGGTCATCGCCGAGTCGCGGGGCAGGCGGCGGAGAGAGGCGACCTACGGGGCCCGTAGGTCATACGCGTGCTGCCGCCGGACGTAAGTGCGACGAAGTGTGACGTCCTGCGGGGCGCGGCCGGTCTGGGTGGGGCTTCCCGAGGCGGCGGCAACATGACTGAGGGCGGTGAGGGCACAGCGCGCCCGGCCCAATAATGCGTTGGCGATACCCCGGCGAGTTATTATTGGGCTGTTTGCTTTGTACAAGGGTAATTAATAATCATCATTATTTGATGATGATCGGTGTTTGTGAAGCATTCGCGCGTTTTCGCCACTACTCGACGACGACGACGACGACGAAGACGACGACCACGACGCTGGTCGTGTCGTCTTCGGCGTGACCATGGCGATGACGTTCGTGGCGGCGTGGGCGGCAACGTTTGTCGAGAGCTCGCAGCGCGAGGCACTCATTGCATTCTACGACGCGTCGCAAGGTAGTGCGTGGGTAAATTCCAGCGGCTGGCTCAACGGCGGCAGCGTGTGCACGTGGTACGGGCTCGAGTGCACGGACGGCGCCGTGACGAAAATATCGCTCTCGTCAAATAACCTCGACGGAGAGTTGCCCTCGGCTCTCGGCGAGCTGAATCTCTTGCAATCGTTCGACGTCTCCAACAACTCACTTCGAGGGATTTTGCCCTCTACGCTGGCGAATTGGACACGCCTTCAGGAATTCTATGCTGACAACAACGAGCTCAGCGGTCCGCTTCTGCCCGAGCTCGCCGCGTGGGCCGACCTCCTCACGTTCGCGGTGTATCGCAACGGATTCAACGGCACCTTGCCCGCGGCCTACGCATCCTCGCGGCGTTGTTGTCCCCAGCACGACGCCTTCGTGATGATAATCTATTATTCGCAGGCAAATTGGACCAAAATAAGATTGCTTCACGCCTACTCAAACGACCTCAAAGGCTCGCTGCCGTCCGAGTGGTCTTCCATGACGAATATGGAGTCTTCTTCTCAGAGTAGAAACCTTCGCGTTTCGATGCCGTCTGACCTTCTATTCGTGCAGGTCCTTCTACATGATGTATGCCGGTTTCACTGGCACTTTGCCAAAGGAATGGAAATCGTGGACCAACATCGTGGAGTGCGTCCGCGGAAATAATATCTTTCGGATCCTGTCTCGTCACGCAGGTTCTGCGTACACGGCAACAATCTCGGCGGGTCACTCCCGCCCGAATTCTCAGACTGGACAAACATCGAGTACTTCAAAGCGGGCGAAAATGCGTTCAGTGGTCCCCCAGCGCTGCCAAGGTCTGAGACGTGTTGTTGTTTATCGCGGCACAGGTGGCCCTCTGCCCGTCGAGTATTCCCGCTGGTCTCGCATCAAGTTTTTTGGCGTGTACGCGAGCGAGATAAACGGGACGGTGCCCGAGGCTTATTCCAACTGGACAGACCTCGAATACTTTTATGTCTGTGGCAGAGTGCTTCAATGTCGTTGCGCGAGAGTTTCAGCTTGACCCCAGGTCCACAGCACCAACCTGTACGGCAATATACCAGCCTCTCTCCGAGCTTGGACGAACTTGCTCGAATTTTGTGCTTTCAAGTGCGCATTCTCCGGCAACCTACCTTCAGAACTTGGCGCGTGGACCAATATCACCTACTTTGTGGCAGATGACAACAACATCACCGGAAGTTTACCAAGCTCATTCGCGAATTGGTCAAAGCTTCTGTATTTTTCGGTATCGGGAAACTCGTTGTGGGGCGAGCTACCAGAGGCGTACGTGGCTTGGACGAGCATTGAAGAGTTCAAAGTCTACAACAACAACTTGACGGGGACTCTTCCTCCGGTCTATGGCCCGGCGTGGCCCAACATGTTGGTATTTTGGGTGAGCGGCAACCAATTCTCCGGGTCGATTCCAACGCAATATTGCTCGTGGAGGCAACTCGAGTTGTTTTATCTCCATGAGAACCAGTTGATTGGGGAGCTACCTATCGAATTTGGGTTTTCCTGGTCCAAACTCCTAGGCTTCGACGTGAGCTTCAATAACCTCAACGGAACACTCCCCGAGAGCTATGCTGCGTGGTCGAAACTTGGGCTCTTCGACGTCTCTTCCAATAGCTTTTGGGGATCGCTTCCCTCAGCTTTTAAGTCGTGGTCCCGCATCGTTTTCTTTTACGCAAAGCAGAACTATTTTTCGGGTAAAATATTGGCAGCGGAGTCCGTGCTTCAAAACAATAACGCTGCGTGGAAAACAACGGTGTTCCGTTGCTCCCTGGGAACGAAAAACCCCCGGCCTCCTCCGGATGGAAAACCATAGCGCACGTGCCCCTCTTGTCCCTGTCTCTTAACAACGATGTCGTCAGATCTGCTGTGTCCGTGCACCACAGAGTGCTACTGTTTGACCTCAGGTATCCTGCCACCGGAATGGGGAGCGTGGAATGAAACAATCTTGGAGTTTGTCGTGGCAGAGAATACTCTTTCTGGAAAATTACCACCCTCTTATGGCAATTGGATCTCGATTTCAACATTTTCAGTTCAGTCGAACACGTTTCTTACTGGTTCTCTACCGCCCAGCTACGAAAGGTGGGGGTCATCAATCAAGGTGTTCGACGTCTCCGACAACAAGCTCAGCGGATATTTGCCGGACGATTACTCCGCGTGGTCGGAGTTGACTTTTTTGCAGGTCCGCAAAAACCTGTTTCAAGGGCTCATACCAGCGCTTGTGCTTTCTCATGCCCGTGTGTGCCCGTGTGCTTTGAGGTTTTGTTGTTTGTTCACGCGCGCGCTCCGTGCTGTCTACGATCAGTTTCGCGTTTCGTGTTTTGACCGTCTACGAAAGCTGGGGCCTTCCCTATTCAGACGCTGCTGTGTTCTCATTCAAATTCTCATTGTCCTGTGCTTGTCTGTTTTGTACTTTGCATAGCGTAACACGCGTGACGTGCGCTTGAAACCTCGACGCGCGTATCGCAGGAGCATACCGTCGTCGTATGGGTCGATGTCGTCTCTTGCGAACTTCGTCGCTGACGGTAATCCAGGTCTCACCGGTTCGATCCCGAGCGAGGCCATCTGCAAATGGACAAATCTTGAGTGCCTCTTTGTGTCAGATACTGGCATCGGCGGACCTCTTCCGACGTGCTTGAGAGATATGGGGGTTTTATCTGTCATCTATGTGGCCAACACGAGACTTACAAATCCGATACCGCCGTTGCCCGCGAGTCTGGAGAGCCTGGTAGCCTCGAATGCTGACTTTCACGGACCGCTGCCGTCGCTTGCAAACTCGCG
Organism: Chrysophaeum taylorii; assembly: GCA_029834535.1. Lineage (NCBI taxonomy): Eukaryota > Pelagophyceae > Pelagomonadales > Pelagomonadaceae > Chrysophaeum > Chrysophaeum taylorii. The sequence continues at coordinate 59,150 of JAQMWT010000538.1, read as the reverse complement.
CGGCCTCAAGAACGTCATCCTTCACGGCAACTACTTCAACGGCAACATCCAGCGTGGCGACATCGATCATTTAGCATTTATGAATTGAAAAACCAATGCTTTTTTCGCAGGTGGAATTTCAGCTCTGAATCTGTCTGCTGAGCATGAGATCCAGACGCTGACACTCCATCAGAATCGACTCGATGGGTCGCTCGAGGACCTTGGTTGCCTCCAGCGTAGCAATCAAATGCCTCCCAAGGCCGCGCTGAAGCATGCATGTTCTGAGTCGATGATGGAATGGCTTGATTTCTTCTTCTTCGCAGGTCGTCTCAACAACCTGACCTACCTCACTGTCCACGAAAATTCCTTTTCGGGCCGGTTTCCAGCAGTGTCGCTCGCTCGAGGCGCGAGCATAATGATCAATGACAATCGCCTATCATGCAATTTGAATGATCTGAGGCACAATGTTTCATCAGTTGATTTCGCGCTCGCGCTTCTCGGGAATTCCTTCGTGGGACCTCTTCCCCCGTGGGTTCAGTTTAAGAGCTCAAACTTGTATGTCGTGACAGGTTGCTCGCCGAGCAGCGGCGAGTGCGCACAATGGATCCTGTTCGCCATTGAAAGCGTGGTTGCCCTTCTTGTCTTGATTGCGACAGTTGCGTTGTGTCTGTACTCGCGACCTGACGAGTCGCTCGCTGCCGTCTTCGACTGGAACGTATCGACGACGCGAGGCGACGACCAGCGAGTGCGTCCCCTCGTTATCGGGATCATTGGGTGGCTGTCAATTCTCTCAATTTTCTGTTTCGGGGCCATACAAACGGCAATCTTCGTCGGGAAATCGTATTACGAGTGTGGGGAACCGGTCGTTAGGTATCTCACGATCGGCCAGCTTACCGACAGCCACGTAGCGGAGAGGCTCGCGGCCGCGGGGTTCTGTGCCTTTGGCGTTTTTATGGCCGTGTTTGTCGCATCGCTGCGCGACATCTTCCGCATCAGCCCACCGAAAAAGCAGGAAAATGCACATCTAAAGCCGACCCCAGCTAGAAGGTCCGTCGCCGCGCGTTTTACTGTCGCCTGTGGCACCCTATTGACTTGGGCATCACTCTTAACGGTGCTAAACTCGCTGACCGTTCTATATCTCGCGACGTATTCGCTACCAGATCAAAATCGAATCCACGTTGCAGCGCCGTACGTCGTCGCTGCGCTGACCGTGGTCGTTTACACGTTTACAACGTGTGTGGTGGTCATCTTCCGCTCGCCCACTTCAACATTTCACCACGTGCTCGGTAAAAGTACCATCGTTGTTATAGTGGCTTGTTCTTTTTACACGGTGATTTTGCTACTTTGGGCAGTCGACGTCATTGAGCTCGACCTCACGTTCCATGTCCCAAACTATCTCAGGCAAACGTTGGCGGTGAGCGTTCCGGCAATAATAACGATTCTGAATTCGAGCATTCTTCCCGTCATCACTACGCCATTCGCCGCGGCGATTGGTGCCGAGCTGGGGATTCGCTACGAGAACCAAGTGAACATCTGGATGCTCCTGTGTGCGCGGTTCGCTTCGACGATCGGTATTCCTTTGGTAACGCTGGTATTCTATGGTGAAGGATGCGAGCAAGGCTGGCGAACCGTGTGGTCGTACTGCGAGGGTAACAAGAATGTCTTTCATGCAACGTGGACCCATACTTTGTCCATAACTCAAACGTCGACCTTTCTTTTCGAAGTCTCGTCCAGAGTACTATATTTTTCTCTTGTTGTTTTTTTTTTTCTCCCCGTGTCCGCGTGCGCTCGTGCTTCGCGAGTGTGAAATAAACAATTCAAAGACTTTTTTCGTCTGGCTCCAGGTGTCGGCGACCTCAGGATCCACTAGCAGGCGTTTTTATAACACAATGTCAACGACGTTCAGCGCTAATTTGATGAACAAAAATGAGGTGTGCGGACTAACACCCCTAAATGAGGTCGACACGGGGCTCTGCCTCCGGAATATTCTCTGGATTCTGTTGCCAATGTACTTGCGAAAATCCTGTATCCAAGCTTGCATCTGGCCAGCCATCCTGCTCCTCGTCGCGCTCCATTCACGACGGCGCCAAGGCTCGCAACGCGGCAACAGTGCTTTGACTAGGTTTTTGTTGCTGCTGATTGTCCGCAAGACCGAGGACGGGAGCGCCATCGACTACGACGACGAGGTCCTCGCGCTGGTCACCTGGGTGGAGCTGGGGATCGTATTCGGGCCATATTCGCCTCTCCTCTTGGTGTTGATATCCTTCGTCATTTTCACAAATTCGTGGGCTTATAGAGCCGCTCTGAAAATCTTGGAACAGAATTGCCGAATCACGGTTGGGACCGTGCAGATGACGCTGTGGCTCGTCTTCTCTTACTCGCTGTTTACATGCATGGCAGTGGTTTTCTTTTCGTGCAACAACCTCCGAGGGAGCGTTTTCGTCGAGGTGACCTTGATTATAACGACAGCGGTGCTCACGGCCTATGTTGTCGCGCGGTCGTTCGAGGCCTCGTCGCGCTTTTTGTACAGATTCGGAGGACTCAGTTTGCGCTGTTCTCCTCCTCCTCCTCCTCCTCTTCCTGCCAGCGGCAGCACGGTGGTCTCCATTGTGTCTCCGATACATCTCGGTGGTTTGGTGCGGAAAGAACAGGGCCTTTACCCTAGTTCATCATCATCATCATCATCATCATCGGAAGAACGCAGTTCGACCTTGTCCACCGCGAGTGAAACCGTCTTCGAAGTAGAAAGACACACTGGTCCCAGCAGAAGAAGAAGCAGCACCAGCACCCGCACCTTTGACGACGCGACATCAAATATTGTATAAGGCGGCCAGCCGCCGGACGACGACATGCCTCGGACATGATGGTCGTCGTCGAGGGAGGAGAGGGCACGGAGCCAAGGACCTCGAGAGCGGGCAGGTGTGGTTGTCACCGAGAAGCATATGCTGCTACTGAGGACGAGGAGGTGGGAGATTAGACAAGGTCGAGGTCGCGGATGCTCTTGACTTTGGTGGCGCCTTTGCCGGGGTTGGTGGGATCCCAGGGCTCGTAGCCCTTGACGCGCTTGAATTCGCCGTCGACGTCGCTGGTGACCGAGCCCGGTTGCTTGTAGTACCCCTCGGGCTGGGCGGGGTCCTGGTGAATCGCCCCGACGTTGTAGCCGCGGAGGCGCTTGGAGCTGTCGTTCCACAAGAGGTCTTGGGTGTAGTTGGTCAAGCCGACATGGTGGTCGTAGATGCAGTCGTCTTGCTTGTCGACTTGAATGGCTTCGGAAACTTTTTTCGCGAGGTACTCCTCGGACTCGTTCCCTGGCTCGTCGGTGATGTGGCAGAGCCAGCTGTGCCAGGCGGGAGGCACCATGGCCGCGTCGTAGTTCCAGATGTCCTTGTACTGAACCCAGCGGTGTTGGCCGTGTTTCTCGTTCAAATCTTCAAAGTATTTGTTCCCGAGATGGTCTTCTCCCACCAAACGCCCGAACTTGACCGTTCCCATCATGGTGCACTGCTCGTAGACGCCCTTCCATCCGTACCGCCGGAAGGCCTCAGCCCACCGCACCTGCGAAACGAACTCTTGGTATGTACGACGCAGAAACGCACGTAGATCGACGCCATTCTCTACGAGAGGGGTAAGTAGTAATAATAACAATGGTCGGTTTTTTCGTCGCGACGATGGCCGTCGCAGCAGTGCGCGTCTCGTCGGCGAAAAACCGCGCGGATGCCTCGCCGGCGGCGCCCTATAATTGGAGCTCGGCTATCGCGGCGATGCACGAGACCCTCGAAGCCTCTGTCGCGACGTCCGACTCCCCCGAGGAGGCAGTAAAGCGCGCCATCCGCGACAGGGAGCACAGCGTGTTCATCGTGAACGGACGGTTGTACTGCGACAGGGCCTTCCTCGGCGAAATGAAGCACGAGCTTCACTTGCGATTCATGCGATCGGTGATGAGAAGAGCGCGGAAGGTGGCCAAGGCGAACGGCCTGGATCACGACGCTCTGCTAGCGCAGCGCGCGCGGGCGTTTACCGCCTACGCCTACGACTCGGGCGCGTCGGGGCCATCCGATTGCAACCCGCACCTTCCGACGCTCGTCATCGCGAAGAAGAAGGGCACCGATCAATGCGGGACGATGGTTCCTAACCCGTACTTCGACGACCTCGGCGCGTGGGACGAAGAAACCAAGAGACTCCTCGAGGTCGCCGCGAAAAAGCCCTGGCACGAGCGAAATCCGCGCGTTTTTTGGCGCGGAAAGATCAGGGGTCGTTCGCACGACGACGACTGCGCGAGGGACGCGGGAAACTTCGCCCGAATCGCCGCGTGCTCGCTCACTCTCCGGTACCCTCGCCACTTCGACGTCCGCGCGACCTCTTGTCAACCCCGAAACCCCAGAGACTGTCCCGTCTTCAAGATCGATAATTTCGAGCGACACGCGCTCGCGGTCGGTTGCCGCGCCGTTCTTGGCCAATTCGAACCGCACGGAAAATTTGCCGACTACAGGTACCTCCTCGACCTGCCCGGCTCGACCACGGGCAGCTATTCGCGGAACCTCAACCATCTCTGGTTTTTGGGAGCCATCGTGCTCGCGTGGACGGGGGCGCTTCTCGATGAGCCGGCTGCTCAATGGTACACTCCGGCCTTGGCGCCGGGGGTAACTCACCTCGTTCTCCGCCCGGATGCCGCCGCGGAGGCCGCGTTACGCGACGTCAAGAAAAGCGAAAAATTGCGCGATTCTCTGCTCGCCAATGCCCGCGGTGTCGCGGACAACCTCCTCTGCGCGGACTGCATCGTCGACTACGTCCTGCGCGTCTTCGCCGCCATCGATGCCAAGTCGCCGAACCTCAGAGCCTTTCTCCGAATCAAGCGGGAAGGAGACCACCTCGATCGTCGTCGCCGCCAGGTCCTCCGCGATGCCAACTGTAACAAGCTCCGCCTCGTCCAGGTTGTCGGCCACCATCCGACCCACCATCACCGCGGCAGACGCCCCCCCGAGCCCTGGCGTGTTGCGACGCACCCCGTCAAATCTATCTCCGCCTGCGAGCTCCTCGCCCGCGGCGGACGTACCAACGCCACGTCCTCCAGGCCATCATAGCCCACCACCACCACCATCATCATCATCATCATCATAGGAAGGAGGGAGGGAGGGAGGGAGGGGGGAGGGTGCCACGGCCTCGTCGCCACCTACCTACCTACCTACCTACCTCTGAGGTGACCTCTCTCTCGTCCTTTTCGTGGAACTTTGCTGCTGCTGCTGCTGTTGCCCCGGAGCGGCGGCGGCGAGAGAATGCCCGCAGTAGACACAGATGAGGCCGCTGCGATTGGTGGTCGAGCAGTTGTGGCAGACGATGAGGTTGTAGGGCGCGAGAACCCGCAGCAATGTGGCGGCGATGTCTCGACCGCGCGCGTTCACCGCGAGTCCAACGACCTCCGGCGTCGTCGTTGTTATCGCCCCGTTGTCATCCGCCGCAACCGGGCTCTCTGCGATGTCGAGCAAAAAGTCGAGCCCGACGGCCATGAGCGTGCGGGAGTTTGGAGCGTTGTTGATCGCGAGGGGAACCAGCGCGCGCAGCGCGGCCTCGAGGACGCTATCAGACGCGACCAACGCGGCGCGGCCGACGGCGACGAGCGTCTGAATGCCGCGGACCTCGGCGGCGCGCTCGCGAAGCCCGTGTCGGCCCTCGCTCGCCTGGGCGCACGCATAGACGGCCCCTAGTGTCGCCACCAAGAGCTTGTCGTGCACGGAAACATCGCGATACTCGACGAGCGTCGCGAAGAGCGCGTCGATCGCGCCCTCGGCGACGAGGTCTTCGAGGTTGCCGTGTTCGAGCCACTCCGAGCCGAGGTTGAGGGTTTCGGCCGCCGTTCGGCGCGCCCACTCGGCCGAGGCGGCCGCTTGGCTTGACCTTTCGATTGCGAAGTAGGCTTCCGGCGCCGGCGCCGGCGCCCGAGGGTCGTCGTCGGCTTTTGAGCGAAGGAGCGAGACGAGCGCCTTGGCGCCGAGGCGTCCAGCCGACGGTCGGATGTTTGATGCTATTGACCGCGGCTGACGGCCGACGTTATCCTCGAGGGCGGCGAGGGCGGCATTGGCCTCGTCGCGCTCGAGGGGATCGGCGCTGCCGGCGAGCGCGACGAGCGCCTCGACGCCCCCCGCGGCTCGGACGGCAGCGCGCGCCTCGGGGAGGGCCGCCACGTTGGCGAGCGCGGCCGCCCCCAGCTGCCGGATGCGCGTCTTTTTGCCGCCAACCCGCGCGTCGCCCGCTGCCATGACCATCACGATGCAGGCCTCCGACACTTTCCAAGTTCGACGCGCGCCGCGGTCGGTGCTCGCGATGCTCGCGACGCACCGAAGCGCGGCCTCGCGCATTCCGGCGGGTTGCTTCGCGTGACATAGGCCCACCAGCAACTCGACGCCCCCGGGAATGACCTCGACGAGATGGCGATTGTCGTCGTGGTAGTGGAGTGCGTTGGCGATCACGTCGACGGCGCTGACGCGCGCCTCGAACCACGACGCCTCGCGCTCCTCGCCCGACGCTCGCTCGCGCACCGCGATCATCGCCAGGTCATCGCGCTGCGACGACGGATGGTCGGTCGCAGCTGCTGTCGCCAGAAGGCCCTCGAGAATATCAGTGCACCGATCTTGGTTTGCCCTGTTGGCCCACGCGAGGTTCGACAACGCCCAAAGCGCCGTCGTCTTCTCCGCCGCGTCAATCGCGTCGCGCGACATGCCCCACAGCGCCTCGATCGCGCCGAGCCGCCCGAGATCGGCCTGGAGCAGGATATCCTGCGCCAGGTTCCCCAGCAACAGCGCGGCGGCGATCTTGGCGGCGATGAGCGGCGACGTCGTCAACATAACGAACGCTGCGAGCGGCGACCCGTCGCGAGCATCGACGCTATTGTTATTGTTGTTGTTGTTGTTACCGCCAGCGTCGTCGACCGCGTCGACGATGGTCTTGCGCGCCTCCTCGCCGAGACCTGCGGCCGCGTTGGCGAGGGCGTTGGCCGCGTTTGTCTGGATCTCGACTGCTTGGTCGACGTCGAGCAAATTGACCGTCAACGACGAGTTGACGAGCTCGAGCAACACGTCGAGGCCGCCGGCGGCTGCGAGCCGCGCCGCGTTGCTCGCGTGCAGCGACAACGCGTTCGCGAGCGCGCACGCGGCCGCCTCGGCCACGTCGGTGTCAAACGGACTCTCCGAGCCGTCGTCGTTCACACGCGCCGTCGTCGGCTCTCGGATCGGATAGACGACGACCGCGCCATCGGCGCTCGGTCGCAACAGCTCCACCAGAATCTCGATGAGCCCGGCGTTCCCGAGCGCTTCTTGGTTCCATTGTTGCTGGAACCCCAGATTAGCCGCCGCGTCGCACGCGAGCGCGACGACTTCTGGATTCTCGTGCTTGGCGAGATACACCACGGCCTCGACGATACCGTCGCTGCGCCCGAGCGTGAAAGCGTTCTCCGAATCGTACGAGGCGGCGGCCAGCCCCGTTGCCGCGGCGAGCACGCAATCCTGGTCGCGCTCGTAAACGAGCGTCAGCAAGGTAGCGACGAGGGGCGGCGGACCAGTCGGCTTCTCGTCCTCGGCTCCGGCGACCAGGTGGGCATACTTGCGCGGCACGGCTCGCTCACGAGGAATGGGATGCACGCCGAGCCACGCCGACGTCGTCGTCGGGAGTGGCGCGGCGAGTATTCGCATGTTCTCGCGGTTTGGTCCCTCGCAAGCGCGCCGCCTCCTCAGCGCCCACTGGCGCCGCGCGACCGCGACATCCCGCGGCGTCGTTCGCGACAGTTCGTACGCGGGTATCCTGGATAGAGTCATTTGCGTCGCCAACCGCTCATCGCCTTCGGAGACACGAATCGCCGCGCACGATACTGTCGGGAGTGCAGCTTCGTCGTCTCCAGCCGACGCGTTACTACTCGGCTCCTCCTCCTCCTCATCCGTGAGGGCGAGGGCATCGATGCGCGCCGTCGCTTCCGACTTGCGCGTCGTTGTCTCAGCAAAAAGCGCAAGCTCGCGGCGCTGGTGCTCCTCCTCGCGACCGACTGCCACCTCGACCCAGAACCGCCACTGGTCTCGGACCCCCGAGCCGAGCGTCCGGCTGTCGACGTGCCCGTCCCACGAGAGCGCGGCGAGCGCTTTGGCACCGAGTCGGCGAATCTCACCGCGCGGAGACTGGCACATCGCCGCGAGGACCAGCGGTGCCCCGTTCGCACCTGCGTGCACGTCGAACACGTATTAGTTAGATCACGACCTCACGTAGTGCGTTGTTGAAGGTGTAGTGCGCGCCAGCCAACGCGACCATGCGTTGGGCGAAGTATAGCATGAGCGCGTCGACGTCGAGACCCAACATCTGCGCCGCCGTCGTCTGGCGCCAGAGGCCGTGTTTGAGATTCCGCTGTGCTTTCTTGTCGAGCTCTTGCTGCGCGTCGAGTAGATGCTCGCGGTGCGCAATCTCGGTCCGGAGGAATGCGAACACCGACAGCATGGCGTGCACCCAGAGCTCGATGCGCGCCGAGTGCGCGCGCTCTGCGCGAATCTCGTCGTTGCACCGCCCTCGCAATGTTGCTAATGCTTCGGTCAACGAGAGAATCTTTTTGTCGCATACTTTGCGCCGCGCCTTCTCCAATCCGAGTCCGTACCGCATCGCCTCGGAGAGCGAAATACACAGTTCGCTTCGTCGCTTCGCCGTCTCTAGTTCCCGTCGCAACTTGATCTCCGACTCGTCACGCCTACGGAATTGGGAGAGTGATGATGATGTGGCGCGCGAGTGGCGACGACGCACAGTCGCATGTCTCGCAGCGAGTCGCGCTGAGCCGCGGCTCGCTCGGCGACCATTCTTTCTTTGGCGTCCAGTGCCACCTGTTTCGTCGAGGCCGATGCGCGAACGCCCGCGTCGACCGCAAGTTTATGCCGAACCTTGTTTGTTTGGCGTTGGTCGACCAATCGTTTCTGCAACGCGTCGATGGCTTGCAACAAAGCTTGTTGATCGCGCGCGCGGCCCCGCGCCTCGGCTTCGGCCGTAGTCGCAAAACGACTTGCCGACCGCCACGCTGTCGTTACGTCTTCGTGTGCGACTCGAAGGACACAAGCCGTCGTCGCCCAGCATGCCTCCGAGCCTGGCAGATCGGATCCCTCGCTACGGTGCAATCGAAGGAGAGCAGCAGCAGTCAAAGCATCCGCCGTTGCCATGTCGACCGACATCGTCGGCGCTTCGGGGATCGCCTGAGAGAGTGGTCGCGGGCAGCCATCATCGACGACTGGAAGCGGAGCTGCTATTTTTGCTGCAGCGCTAGTTACAGCTATGCTTTCGCGTCGCTGCCGTCGTTCGCGACTTCGTGCGCTTTCCCGAGATAATTCGAGCAAAGCAAGCCGCGAATACGCGGCGGCGACACGTGCGTCAAGCACGGTCGCGCACTCAACGACGTTGACGCGCAAAACTCTCGCCGCGACGATGGCGACCCGTTCGGCGTGCAAGGAGTCGACCGCCTGTGGTGCCCCGCGGACTTTGAGGAGAAAGACGCCGAGGAACAAGAAACAAGGACACTTACGTCGTCGCACTCGTCGCGCGCTTTAGCCACGACCTGGAGCGTGATTGCCCGTTCGTCCTGAGCCGCGCGATCCTCGTCGAGACGTCGCACGTCGGTGCGAAAGAAAGCAAGCTCCTCCTCTCGCAGCCACCGTCGTCGTCTGCCCTCTTCTCGCATCCTTTCGCGGAGGCGCACAATCGCGATCCTTGACGCAGCCTGGACCTCCAGCGCCACGGTTGCGTCACCACTCTCGAGCTCGCACCCTGCTCGTGAGTTCTCTCGCCACACCGTCAACAATGACTCCTGGAGCTGGGTTAGTGCCCGAGCCTGTCGCTCGCGCTCGTTAATGTGCAACGCGCGCATTGTAGCGACGTGGTTCGCCGAGGCAGCGAGCCATGCTCCCCGCTCGCGCTCGGCATCCATTTCGCTTGACACCGCGCCGGCTTCTTCTAGCATGCGAAGCAGCTGGGTTTTGACAAGTCCCGCGTCGGCTTGACTCTGGCGGAGACGCCTGTGATCTCTGCTGTCGTTGCTTCCCCCCTGACCTTGCATCCCACCAACGCGCCGTGCTGCATCGATGCGATTCACGAGCTCCTTCACCTGCCTCGTGACCTCGTCGAGTCTGTGCCTGTGCCCCGCCACGGCCTTATTGCACTGTTCGTGAAGCTTTCTGAGCCGCTCGAGCTCTGCCTGGTGTTCAGACCACGCTCTCGTACCGAGTTGTGACGCGTGCTTAAACAAGGCCTCAAGTGTGCGCTCGTGAGCAAGCGCAGCCTCGCCCAACAATCTGGTGGCATCCAACAGCTTCCTGTCTTCCCGCGCGGCTACTGGTGAAACCGCCGCCGCCGCCGCCGCCGCCGCCGCCACGGGAGCCGGAGCGTCGAACAGGAGTGTCTCAAGGTATGCCGCCGCTGGAGCCTTGCAGAATCCTTCACCATGTCTATGGAGGGCGGCGATTTGCTCTGGAAGTTCATTCTCAACGCCGAGTTCCAGCAACTCGGTCACCTTGGAAGCATAACTGGCCGAGTCATCAACTTCGGCCGCGATTTTTGTCACAAGAATGTCGTCGTCGGGTGGCGGTGGTGGCGGCAGATCTTGCGGTGGGACAGGAGGAGTATTCGCCAAATGTTCCTGGAGCACTCCTCCCACCAAATTTCGAGTTCGCACGACGTCGAGCGCCTCATCGAAATCGGGGGATCGTTCGGCCACGCGCGCAAAGTGTCGGAAGGCCGTCAAGACCTTGTGCGCTCGACTGTCGTCACAAACGTCGTGTATGCGAGACCTCGAAAGCGACGCGGAACACGCTGCGCCGTGTTTCATTAGAGCTGCGGCGACCTCAGAGCATGCATACGCAGCGGCAGAGCCGACGGCGGCTTCCTCATCGGCTGCACGCGTCTGGGACTCAGCACGTCGGGCCGACGGACGCGCGACGCTGCGAACGATCGATCTGTCGTCTGCAGTAGGCGCCGCTGCTATGATCGCAATCCTTGATTGAGAGTCGACGGATGCTGCGTTGCTGGACACGAGTTCGAGGTGGTTTGTGCTCTGTCCCTTCGTGAAAAAGCAGGCGATCGAGAGCTTGTCGAGAGTCTCACCATCGCCGGAATCTTCCAGATCCCGTAGATATGCGCGCAGCACACTCTCGCGTAGCTCCGTGCCGTTCAGTCCCGCCCAGACAGCTTCGGCCGCGAGCAGGTGGACAGCGCGCATCGCGCTCATATGCGCGGGACACGCCGGAGGTGGCAACGTGCCGTTGGCTCCGGCCGCGAACTGAATGCTATCCTGCCATCTCGTCGCGCACCTTTGGTCGTGATCAGCGACGTCTTCGTCCGGTTCAGCGACCCTCGAACCGAGCGCGTGAAGCTCGTTCCGCGCGCCCGAGAATTCCACGGGGGGTCCGAATATTCCTGCGGAGGCTCGAGGCGTGGATCCGCCGACGTCCACGAGGTATTTGGACGGCTGCGAAGATTCCTCAGAGTGCGGCGGCGCAGGAGGGGTCGGTTCGTGGCTTTTTGGTCGTCCAGGCAACAGCAGCGAGCCTTTGGGGACGACGGAGCCTCGAGGCGGCGGCTCGACTTCCCCGACGCTCCTGCACTTGAGCAATCGCAGCGAGACTGCCTCGAGACGTCGTCGTGTTTTCGCGAGCTCACCCATGAAGTGCTCTTCGAGTCGAGCCTGTAGCAATGATCACAAACGTAGGCCCAAAATGCAGGGAAGGCTCACCTTGGACTCGAGCTCGTCTCGGAGCTCGCTGACGGATCGTTTGTCGGTGTCGTCGAAACCATCCGCCGATCCGACGAGCGCGTAGTAAACGTCGCTCCCGAGCTTCGACTTCCCCTTCTCCGCGAGCTGAACCTTACCTTTCTCCTCCGATTCGAGTTGCTTGTTCCTTTTTTTCTCGGGTGGCGGCTTGACATTTCGGGACAACCCTGTCGCCTTGCGCCTTTCCTCGAGCGTTCGCTGAATCTCTGCGCGGCGCGCGGCTTCGATTGCCTCGGCCTCCTTTTGGGCCTTGAGGCGAGCGGCCTCGGCCTTGGCTTTCAAAACTTTGCGTTCATCGAGAACCATGTACGTCCACCCTTCGTCGCCGGCGGCGAGCTCTCGCATCGCTTGTATGTCTACGAAGGCCGGCGCGTCGTCGTCGAGATCTTCAGAATTCGCGATGCGCCGTTTCGCTACTCGATACGCCTCTTCCTCCAAGAAGCCCAGAGCGCGCCGCGCGGCCAGCATCGCTTTGCGTTTGCGGCGCTTTGATTTCCTTTGGCGTTCTCTGACTCGCTCGATGAAATATGCCGCACCGTCATTCGTCGTCGGCTCGCGCTCGTCGTCGCTAGACAACGCGTCGTCGTCGTCGTCGTCGTCGTCGCCTCGCAACGATTCTGGTGGCTTCTTGCCGTGTTGCCGCTCGTCCCTGCCTTCGGGAATAGCCCCGCTGCTGCTCCCAGGCCTGGTCTTGGCCATCTCACCCGTGAGCGTGTTTTTCCAAACCTTTTGCCCCCAGTCGTCTGTGACCTCAATCCAGTTGTTGTTCTTCGGGGACTCGACCTTGTCTTTTTTTTTTCTTTGCGTAACATCTTCTTCCTCATCCACATGAGTACTAGCTTCGTCGGGCGGCATCTCGAGTTGGTCCGTCACCACAATGTTACCCAGCCCGTCGCGACCCGGCGGTGGTTCGTACAGCATCGCCTCTGGCGGCTCCCACGACGCCTCGCCCGTGTCAGCGTGCGCGTAATACTGTCGCCCGTAGTCGTCGATGACCTGTGACCAGCGCGCCGCGTCGGCGACCTTGCGCCGAATCTCCCTTTTGATGTTGGCATCGGCTTCGGCCGCGAGCGCCGCTGCCTTGAGCTGCTCGCGGTGCGACGGATCTATGGGGAGGTGGCGTCGTAACGCCGACGGCATGAGGAACTCGCGAGGCCAGAGCGACGCAAACTGCTGTCGCTCGACAAACCGCAGCACTTTCTCGCGCACGAGATCGTTGCGAGCGGCCGCGACCTCACCTCGCATCGGTTCGACTTCCGCCTCGACGGCCTCAGATAGCGACGTTCTGAGCCGTCCCAGTTCGACGTTGGCCTCGCCGAGATCTCGGGTCAGCCCAAAAACCTCAACCTCCAACCTCCGTCCCAAGGCACGAGAATCGCTCAGCATGCCTTTCGTGTGCTGGAAAGCGCGCACGGCGTGTTTGAGCTTGGCCTGGAAGCTCACGACCTGAACGCTCGACGTGCCGCTCGAAATGAGGCGGGCTTTGCCCGTGAGTCCGTCGCCCGCTCCGAGCAGCTTGTCGCACGTCTGTTCGAGGCTTTGGTTGAACCCCACCAATGCCGCGTGCACGTCCGCCGCCGCCTCGCCCCACCTCGCCAGCAGATCACGCTGGGACGCCGCACCCGCCTTGGCTTCGTTCACCTCCACCTCGAGCTGCCTCCGCTTAGTCTCGGCGACCTTTGACCGTTTCTCTGCGCGCTTCAATGCTTCGGCCTGCGCCGCCGAGTCATCGGCGCGTTGCACGCCGCGTGCGAGCGTCAGCACCGGCGGCTCCTCCGCGCTCGTCTCCTTCGTCTCGTTGTTCTGGAACGTCCCGTCGGCCAGCTCCTCCCAGCCGCAGGGGTCGCCCGTCGCAGCGCGGCGAAACAAATCGAGCTCCCTGTTGATCCCCTCCACCTGGAAGTCGCAGTCGCGCTTGAGCGCCTCGAGCTGTTCTTCGTGCTTCTCCTCGAGCGCGGTGATCTTATTGTCGCATTCCAGCTGGATGTTCTCGATGATGCCTTCGCGCTCATCGATGAGTCGCTCGTTCTCGAGCGTGGCTTCGTTGTACGCATCGCGCGCCTATGGTTGGCGTCACGCTTTGCTTAACGAGACGCGCCTGTTCGAGCTCTTCGCGGAGCTCTTCGAGGCTCATCTTTCGATGCACCGCCGCCGCGCGCAGCGACCCATCTTGTTGATAGAGTCAAACACAACGGACACAAAGTTTCTTCTTCCTAGACTTATTTGTTGTTGTTGTTGTAGGACCAATGAGAGTTGTTATTATTATGGCTTTTCTGACTGGTCAAACACGAGAGTGACGACGGCCAGTGCGAGGAGGAGGAGTCGCACTTTGGCTGTCGACAGGGTTTTATAAAAACACGCGCTCGCGGTACCTAAGCGACCTTCAGGTGGATGGCGGCCGCATGATCACTCAACTCAGAGGCCGGCCTGAGGTAGTGGCCCTACGAGTGCGCTGACGAAGAACGAACGAACGAGCATTTTCTCAAGCCAGTACACTCGCGGCGGTACGATGAAGATGAGGGCGAGACGGCCGGCTGAATGAAATGTGGCGTCACAACGACCCAGACGACCGGCCCCATGGAATGTGGCGAGGTGGAGGGACGGAGATTGGCAACGTGAGACGCAGCGCCGCCCCGACCTACGTTGACCATCGCCGCGCTCGCAGTCGCTCCAGCGACATGCTGCAGTGCCAATGCGCGACGACGGCAGGGGCTAAGTAAGCACGCGGACGAGCTGAGCCGAGACTTATTAAGAGAAAATAATGTTGCGATTTTCAGCCGACTCGGAGGGCAACACATTCGGCGATCGGAACACATCGACGGCCGCGCACCGAGCTGCCAAGTAGTATGTGGGCAGGCAAATCGTGACTTAAGTATTACAACCCACGTCCAGCGCGTCGAGGACGTTCGTCGACGAGGCGGGCGCCAAAGACGTGAGTTCTCAAGATTTCGCAGAGACCATTTTTGGTCGTCGTTTGTGACTGCGGTCATCAACGCGCGTCGACTCTTGTAATAGCGGTCGCGAACCTTGCACGTTTCGGCGGTGGCTCGGCGAGGAGTTGGATGCAAGCCATGGCCGCCGAGGCGCACCAGCTATTCGGCGGCCCCATCACACAGCACGGTTCCAGTCGTTCAACGCGCACCGTCTCGCCAAGACAATGTGGACACTTGCTGGTGTCGACTGACCGTACCGCTTGGGCAATGCCATCCGATGATGTGACTCATGATTTTCCAACAACAACAACAAGAACAACAACAAGAACAACAACAAAGTGGTCGAATGCTGAGCACGATGATTTTGATTTGCGGCGAAAGCGCGCGAAGAGAGTGCGAGGCACGTGGAAAAGAGGCGACATGAACCTTGCGAGGGCACACATCATCATCGCCCAACAAACAGGCCGCGCCGGGAATACCAGTGGAACAAAAAGTTTCTGACATGTTGGGCCCAGTGGGTCCCAGAAAGCTGACGTCTCGACTTGATTTGACACCAGTTCAAGCAGCGGCTGTCACCAGCCACCCAAAACAAATAAAAAAGTCGGTTATTATTTGTTTCTGAGCGAAGCAAAGGCACCGAACATCAAGAAGGCTCGTCGATCGCGTCAAGAAGGATATGGCTTCCAAGAGAGTCGCAGTTGTTGTTCTGTTCGCGCACGCTATGGGCTACCGGCCAGGGTCGATGATGCGGCCAACACCAACGCGCATGTCGGCCGTGGCGGCGGTGGACGGGATGCGGGTGTCGGAGCGGCTGCAGACGGAGTGCCTGGACTCGCTCGGACGGCTCGCTGCAGCGATCGGGCACGCGCAGATCGAGTCGATAAAGGAGGTTGCGGTGCTCGAGGTTCGCGAAACGGGTCTCGAGTTGCAAGTGTTGTCGTGCGACGAAGCCAGTTGCGTGTCGTTGCTGCTTCCCGTCCAGTTTCCGACGCGATGCTTCACCGACGACGACGGGTTTGAGCAGTGCGTGCTGGACAACGTTCACGCGTTGGACGAGACCGTCGCGATCGAGGCAGTTCCGGAGGCGGCGCCGCCGTCGAGCGCGAAGTACGTGACGCACTACGAGAAACCGGAGATGCCCTCGTGGTGGGTCGAGCCCCTCGAAGCGGGTCTGAGCCAGGCGTGCGGCGACATTCGCGAGATCTTGAATGGTCCGGATATGCGCGAGGAGGTCGCGGCGATTGCTCGAGCTCTGAGGAGCGCCGACGTTCGCGGAGCGCGGGTCGAGGCCGTCGGGCCCGCGGGGATGGTTTTTTTAGGCCCCGGCTGCGACGCGCTGCACCTCAGATTTCGCCGCACCTGCGAGAGCGCCGGCGAGCTCCGCGAGGCCGTCCTCGCTGCGATCGCCGGCGACGTGGAGGAGCGCGCTGCGTCGGTCGTCGACGACGACGTCGTCGTCGAAAAGTTGGTCGGCGCGTATCGCGGCAGCTCGAGAACCCACCGCGGCCTCGACGACGACGACGACGACGACGAGGGTGCCCTACCGGAGGAGGCGACGGATCTGGCCAAGACGGTCCTCGGGTTGACGGACGACAGCCCGGTGACGATATCCAGAGTCGAGGGAGGCCTCGAGGTGCGAGGTTCGTCGGAGGTCGCGACTTTGTTGCGGTTTGGCGAGGCGACGCCGACGCCAGACGGCACCGGCCAGCTCCGGGCCAAGCGGCTCCAGGAGGCGGATCACCATGACCCTCATGCGGTGGTCGTCGACGTCAAGCTCCCCCCGAGCCTGGACAAGCTCATGCCGTGCACGGCGACGCTCCGCCGAGAGGCCGACGCGCTCGTCTGCCACGTGTTTGCCCGCGGTGCCGACGTCGTCGTCACCAAAAAATTTTCGCGTCTTGTGGATTCTCCCACTGGCGAAGGATTGTGAGGAGGAAGGAATATGACTACTACTGTTTATATAATGTATGTCGCAACAATAATATAGTTAACGCCGCTTCCGCCGCCGCCAGACTCATCCTCATCACCACGGGTGGTGTT
This sequence comes from Chrysophaeum taylorii, assembly GCA_029834535.1. Taxonomy (NCBI): domain Eukaryota; class Pelagophyceae; order Pelagomonadales; family Pelagomonadaceae; genus Chrysophaeum; species Chrysophaeum taylorii. The sequence continues at coordinate 42,422 of JAQMWT010000538.1, read as the reverse complement.
CTGTTTCTGTTCCGATCGGTCGGTTGGGTAAGTATAGACATCAACCCAAAGTGATGATGATGATGATGATGATGGGGCGTTTGTTTGTTTCATGGTTGACGGCCGATTTAAGCGGTAGGACGCGCGCGCCTTACCTTGCTACAAAAATGTGCCCTAGTCCGCTCGTCTTCGTTATTTGCGAAGAAGACCGAGAGCGAGGCCGAGGACGAACGCAACGGCGACGAGGGTAGTAGTTTGGGGTGCGGCGAAGCGCCCGGACTTCTCGAGGGCCGAGGAGGCGCGCGTCGCCGTCGAGAGCGATGCTTGGATAGACTTCGCGTAGTCCGAAGTAGCGGTATTCGAGGCGTAGCCCAGGTAACTCGCGACGAGGCGGGGCTCGCAGACCAAGGTCCGTTTGATGCTCGGGCGCGCCTTGCAGGCGGTCCACCAGGCGTCGAGGCGGCGAAAGTCCGGGTCGTCGTCGGGGAGTTCTACGCCTCGGTAGTGCTCGCCGACGGTGCGAATGCGGTGCCAGAAGGGAAAAAAGGAGACATCAACGTACGAAAACTCGGCGAGAAAAAAGGGGCCGACGGGGTCCATCGCCTTGGCAAAGTCGCGGCAGCCCTGGAGGAGGTCGGCAAATGCCCGTTCGCGAGCTTCGGGATCCTGTTCGATGAGAACGCGGTAGTACGGTCGCTGGATCCGGGCGTCGGCGTAGTCGGCCCAGATTCGCGCGTAGGCGCGCTTGTAGGGGTCGGTCGGAAGGAGGCGCCCCGGGGCGAACTTGCCGTCGACGTACTCGATGATGGGCTGGGACTCGGCGAGTTTCTCCGGCCCGACCGCGAGAGCCGGAACCAGACCCTTCGGGGAAGCGGCGACGAACTCGGGGTACAGCTTTTTCTTCGTCTCGATCGGGAGCTGCTTTTTCGTGTAGCCCCCAGGCATCGCGGGGTCTGTCTCGTAGGGGTTGATCTCGACCCACTTGTACTTGACTTCGCACTCCTCGCAAGCGATCCAGCCCCGCTGGGCGAACGGGCAGAACCAGGAAGAGTACAGGATACACTCGGGGGCCGACACGGCCGACTTCTGGAGGATCGTCTGCTCACCAAAGCTCGGCTCCCACGACGGATCCCACAACGCGTCCGAAGGATGCTGGGCGGCGACGGCAACCACCATGCTATCTCTATCCCTCCCCTTTACTACTTTGTGATGGAGATGGAACCCCTCCTTTGATTGATTGGAAACCCTCGCGGATTGTATTATGGAAAAGGTGTACCATGGCTTGAGCGACGCGATCGAGGCCGCGTGCCTCGATGAGAGCGTGGCGCTGCCCGTGTCGCCCTACTTCGACGAGCGGCTCGGCTCGGTGCCAGGCTCGGACCGCACCGCGACGACCGCCGCGATGGAGGCGATGCGGGCCGAGGCCTGGACTCCCGAGGTGCTCGAGAAGTGCGCGCCACCTCCCCCGCCGGCGGGGGATGTGTCGACGCAGGAACAGCGGTCCGCCTATGGCAAATTACTCGCCTGGGAGATCGCCGTCGGCGCCACCGGTTGTTGCTCGTGCTTGGGCGGGGCGATAGAGGATACGGCGTGGCGCGAGTGCGGAATCGTCGTCCAGCCCCCTCCCGAGAATGCTGACAAGGTGGTCGCATCGCGCACCGAGCTCGCGGTGCTGCTGCTTCCGCTCGCGGTGCGGTGCGCGCGGCACGTCGGCGCCGGGTTTGCCGTGCTGCCGCTCGCGCTCGTGCTTCCGCTCGAGATCGACGACCGAACAGACTTTTGGTCTCGATTTTTTCGAGAAGAAACAGTCCTCGAGCTGCCGTCGCCGCCCGCCGAGGTCGAGTTCGGCGAGCGCAGCCTCAAGCGTAGCAAAGCATCCTTTCGAATGCCGCTCGTAAAGACGACGCGCGAGAAACCGCCGCCGCTGCCAAAGGTAATCGACGACGACGTCGCGAGCCTGCTTAAAGCCGCGTCGACGAGCCGAGCTCTCGAGTGGCTGGTGCGGCTGCGCGAGAAGATTCAAGAGGTCGCCACGCCGCGGTATGCCGACACGCGGCTGCGCGAGTGGGGCGAGCCACGCGCCGCCGTGGTCGCGTGGGCCCTGGGGGCGGCCGCGTGTCGCGTCGACTACCGCCGGGACGAGGATTCGGTCGCGCACGGCGTGCCCGTCGCGCTTTCGCTCGTCGAGGCCTACGAGGCCTCGACGCGCGCGACCCTCGGGCTTTCGACCCTCCTGCGGATCCTCCAGGTGGCGGCGCCCACGCAGTTGGCGGCGTACGAGCCGATCGTCTACGAAGCGCTCGAGAACGTCGCGAGGACGCTCGCGACCGACGACGCCGAGTCGGCCGCCCTCATGGGCCGGTGCGTGCTGCGGCTCGTGTCGGTGGTCGACGACCCCGTCCGGCGCCAGAAGCGCGCATCGCAGTGCGTCGAGACGGCGATCGAGGACGCGACGCGACTGCGGGTAGAGGATTGTCGGATCGAGGCGCTGCGGTGGCGGCTCAGCCCGACCATGCTGCTCCACCTCAACGACGACCCCAACGCGCCCTTCGAGATCTGCGCGCACCTCCGGCGGCTCGTCCCCGTGCTCGCGGCCGTCGCTACGGCCCGAGGTCCAGGCGTCCCGGCGCTCTGTGCCTTGCGCTCGCTCCACGCGACCGCGGCCCTCGCCTGGCCGCGCGTCCGGGGCAATTTGCTCGAGGAACTCCTGACGGCCGCGGTGGTGGCGGCCAACAAGGCGCTCATCGCCATCAAGGCCGAGAACCGCGACGCCCCCTTCGCGCGCTACGCCCCCCTCGTCCTCTTGCACCTCGAGCGATTCCTTGCCCTCTTGATCCTCCTCAATACGGACACGCTTACCCTTCTCTCCGGCGCCCTCAAAAAGTACGCGGTGCTCGGACCCCTCGCCAAGCGCGCCGTCCAGCGCGCCAAGCAGCAAAAAAACAACAAGAAGACTCGGCGGGAGGAAGAATAATAAAAATAAAACTACTCATCATGTCGTCGTCGTCGTCATCCGTGGTCGTCGAGCGGCTGGGGGCTTGCGTGGTGTCGATCACGCTGAACAGGCCGAAGAAGCTCAACGCGCTGGACCCTATAATGATCGGCGAACTGACGGCGGCCGTCGAGGCGGTGCGTCGCGGGATCGTGGTGATGCGGGGCGAGGGGAAGGCCTTCTGCGCGGGCGGCGATGTCGCGGGGGTGCGCGCGGCCAACCTAAAGAACAACGCGCCCGACGAAGGGATGAGTTTCTTTCGAAACGAGTACTCGCTCAACGCGCTCCTGGGTCGTCTCGGCCAGCCCTCGTCCCCGGTCAAGCAGGTCTCTCTCTGGGACGGCATCGTCATGGGGGGCGGCGCGGGTCTCTCCGTTCACGGCCGCTTCCGCGTCGCGACGGAGCGCTCCGTCTTCGCGATGCCCGAGACCGCGATAGGATTCTTTCCTGACGTGGGGGCCTCCTATGTTTTGAGCCGCATGCCCAAGCGCACGGGGTTTTACGCGGCGCTCACGGGGGCGCGCCTGAGGCCCGCCGATCTCGTCTATTCCGGCCTCGCGACCCACTACGTCCAGCGCGACCGCCTCGACGCCCTGATCGACGACCTCAAACTCTGCGAGGAGGGGGAGGAGGAGGATAATACCAAGCTCGACGCCGCCGTCCAAGGGGTGCTCGACGCGGCCTCGTCGCCGCCGCCCGACGCGTCCGGGCTCGAGCAGCACGCCGACGCCATCGACCTCTGCTTCTCCCAGCCCACGGTCGACGCCATCCTCGCCCGCCTGCGGTCGTCGTCGTCGTCGTCGTCGTCGGTTTTTGAAGCCGAGACCGCGGAGACCCTCGCCGCCATGTCTCCGACGAGCCTCGCTATCACGCTCGAGAGCCTGCGGCGCGCCGAGCACGCGACGCTGGACGAGGTCCTCGCGACCGACCTCCGCCTCGCCGCCCGCCTCGTCGACCCCACCATCACCCCGCTCCCCGACTTTTTCGAGGGGGTCCGCGCCGTCCTCGTCGACAAGGACCGGAACCCCCAATGGCACGCCCCGGACGCTCGGTTCCCCTCGGTGAAGTAGAGCTTGCTTCTGACGTGGCTAATTACGTAATATATGTGGCGTCGTGTGGCTCGCCGCCTAGGAGTGGCCGGCGAGGCGGGGATGGCGGCAGCCGTGGCGCCGCAGAGCCTGCAGATCGTGTGCGATTGGTAGAGACGACATGGACGAAGACTCGTTGTGGTCCTCGGTGGCGAGGCAGGAGTTGTGCGACCGCGTCTCGGAATTGTCGGCTTCGTGTCTCGAGGACGTCGTTCGCATCGTGTTGGGCCCAAAGCACGACCGGACCGAGGTGACGCTGGACTTCGCGCGTCTGACCGACGAGGTGTGCGACGAGATCGAGACCTATCTCTCGGGGCGAGTCACGACTGCGCGCCAGACGCCGCCGCCCGCGAGAAAGACGCTCTGGTGGTCCGCGCTCGCGTCGCTTCCGGCACTCGCGGTGATCTTGGTTTGGGACGACGACGACGACGACGCGGCCACCGTGTTCTGGTGGGTTGTTTCGGTCGCGTTGTGCGCCCGCGCCTTGTTCGACGCCTTGCCCAACTTGAAGCCTTCGTTGGTCGCCGCGTCGTACGCGTGGCGCGCGGCCTTCCAATCGCAGGAGATCGAGCGACTCTGCATCGCAGACACGGTCTTGGCGTCGCCGCTGGTGCACCGCTCGGTCGCCGCGATCGGCGAGACGCTGGCCGTCCACGAGCTCTGCTGCCGCCTTCTTCCGGGCGAGCGGCCGCGACCGATGCTCGCGGTTATAGTAACAGCCCAACTGATTTCGTTCTGGAGGGTCGTCTCGAAAAGCGAGGTATTTTTTTTCGCCGAAAACGCGCTCTGGGCCTGCGCGGCGCTTTTCGGCCTCCTCGTCCATCTACGCACCCCCAAACGTGCGGCCTACCCGAGAAGAGGGGCGCTCGTCCTCGCACTCTACGTGATCTACGCGGTCGCCTGCGACTTACCCTTGCACGCGCGTCGCGCCAAGGAGAAGACGCCGCGGGACGTCGACTTCCGGACAGCCCTCGCTTGTCAGACGGTCTCGCGCGCCACAAACGACTGGCGCGACGTCTTCGCGACCAGACTCCTCGACTTGTCGCTGATGCCCGCCCTCGTGGTTCACCTCCAGCCCCCGAGACAGCCCGTCAGGGTTATCGCCTGGCTCGGCTTTGGCTACGCCTGGCAACTCGCAGGATACGTCCGCGTCGGGGCCCACTTCGCCGTCGCCCGCGCCTTGGGCATCCCGACTCTTCTCAAAATCAATAACGCCTGGAAGCTCGTCCCGGGCTACCCCTGGCACAAGCCCCACGACGCCTTCGTGTGCGCCTACGACAAGGAGGCGCTCCGGGCTGCGCCGCCCTGGCACCGCGTCGCCATCGGCTTCGCGGGGCCCTACCTCCACCTCGCCTACCTCCTGCTGCTCGGCGTTTTCTTCCCCACGGTCGCCGCAGACCTGGGGGGCTGGAAGACCTATGCCCTCGGCGTAGGTCTTTTCTTCCTCGCCTTCCTCGTCTGGACGGCCCTCCACTTTTATGACGACGACGACGGCTTCTACTCAGGCAAATTCGCTCTCTTCACGGCATACCCGGTCGTAGGCCCAGACGATGACCCCCACTGTACATAATAGTTAGTCGTCATCATAATTTTCTGTCTGGGTCGATGATTGTGAGGAAGCTATGACACTTACCCCTGCACCACGTCCCCATTATAATAGTTCTCACATCCCCATCTCAGTTCTCACACACACTGGTACCAGGTGCTCGTTCACGATCGAGCCTGTGCTTGACTTCCTGGCGACTCCTTCTCGGCTTCAGTTCATTGCTACGTGTTCGGTTCGTTGTCGTCTATCATGTCCTCGATCGAAATTCAAGCTAGCAAGCTTTCGCACAAACTTGATGCCTGCAGCGATGAGCGACATTTTTTTTTTTTTCCCCACCAATGGCACGTCGTCTCGAGAACATGATCATCTCCACCGGCGATCACATTATCTCGACCAACGATCCTTGGACTAGCATCTCAGCATCTCGCTGCTCTGAAGAAGAATTTCTCAGAATCTCGCTGCTCTGAAGGCGAATTTCGCGTCGAGCAACAACGACGTTGATATCCATGAAAACCGCGACATGAACTTCACGCGACGACTTTACAAGCGCATTACCGATGTCTACGTGGGCCGTGGGGAACGCGTAGCGAACTTCCTCTACAAGTTCATCATCATCGGAGTATACGAGTTGCTCGGCATTGTACCTATCACCGGAGTATACGAGTTGCTCGGCATTGTACCTGATCCGACGCACCCTCGAGTGTGTCCTCGCATTTGACTACGTGCATCGTGCTTCAAGCTTTACTGGCTTTGTTTTATCGTCTCGCGTTTCGTACCGACAACTGTGGTTGTACCCTTGAGAAGTTCAACACCAATCAATTTAGATGGCATGCACAACCACTTCCGCCGCGCTATCCGCCGCGTCGTCAGCCACGACTTCAGACTCTTCCAACTGACCTACCCTAGACGCTCCCCGTTCCCAACAACCTGGCTCTTCTCGATTCCGACGCACTACCCGCTGTCATTTTGGCGGCTGCTGCAAGGATCATCACTTTAAGAGGGACTGCCGCAAGTTCCAAAGTTCCTAGCTATTCCACGACAACGCCCTACCCACCATCGCCGTTCTTCTCAACAGCGCAACACTCCCAATGACTCCAACAACACCCAACAACACCAACCCACCAACACCAACACTAGTAACACTACCTTTTCTGCTCCTATGCCTACTCCCACCTTGACTGATTCTAGTTCCACTCCGCCGCTTTTCTTAATACCACCATCTATTCCACCCCCTTCACCGCCTTAAACGGCCACACCCACCGTCTCCCATCCCCCTCCCGATACTCTGTCTCATCATATTTGCACCTTTCTGCCAATCAAGATAATTCCAAGTCAGCGTGCGTACCGCCGAATGTCTGATGCAAGCACATCAACAACCCCATCCCACGGAAGCCCCTCGTTTTTGTTTTTAGCTCCCATTGCACAGGCGCCCTTCGTTCTGTATTTTCCGCTATTCGTTGCTCCACCCCTCGTTCTGTATTTTCCCGTCGTCGTTGCTCCTCTCCTCGTTCTGTCTTTTCACCTCGTCGTTGCTCCCCTCCTCGTTGTCTTTTCACCTCGTCGTTGCTCCCCTCCTCGTTCTGTATATCGCCTATTCGTTGATCCACTCCCCGTTATGCATTTTCACCTATTCGTTGATCCACTCCTCGTTGTGCTTGTCGGTTTTGGTAAAACCAGCGAATCACGTTCCATCGCGCATTTCACCCTCCACAACTAAGCTGTGCCTGTCAATTTTTCGCGTGCGCAGCGTGCTTCCTATTTGGTTGGATCGCTCATCTTCGGGATCCTGGACAGACGCTTCTTTGCTGTGTGATTTGTGGTTCTCCTTCGCGCACTATCGCCTTTTCGCCGCTTTTCTGACATTTAAAATCCGGTTTTGCTATCGCAGTGAATTCCGTGCTCAGCACTGCGACGCTACGTTCTTACGTGCCACAACTGTTTTGCCACTATCGCCAACTTCTACCGCAGTCTATTCGAGTATGACGAGCGAAGCTCGCCGCTTGCTCCTCCAACGTTGGCCCATATGGCAACTTCGTTCTTGCGAATGCGAAAACGGGCCACTTCCTTATCTGCCACAGCAGGCTGGCATACAGCAGCCTGGTCTACCCGTGTTCGTTCCTTACACCGCTGGCGCGTCAGAAGTCTTCCATTTTCGCGTACAGGACGCGGTCGTGCCCATGGCAACTTGCTCGCACCACAACAACCAAACACCCACGTTCGCATCAAACCTGTTTACGCCTGTTTTTGCTTCTGTCGACTCCGACCATCGTCATAACCTGGTCAACATGCACCATGCAACGTAACCTGGTCACCATGCACCATGCAACATATCTGCCCAAAGGCCACGTTCTCATCAGACGTCTGGTACACTGCCATCATATATACCAGCCTGTGTTCCCGCTATCTTTACCCCCCTGCGATCCTCAGTGGCAACAATCGCTTAACGCAAGTCTCCCCAGGCACTTTTGTCGCTCCTGTTCTTCAGACCTCGATTTTGCTGACAGTTTCGCTTATCAGATTTCTTGCAATGTCAACCACCGAAGGAACTTTAACGTTGTTCCGCCTTTCAGCTCTCGTCTACTGTTGCCCCATTGTCACCTGTTCCTGCTGTTGCCCGATTGTCACCTGTTCTTCTTCCGCTGTTGCCCCCTTGTCCGCTGTTGCCCCCTTGCCCCCTGTGTTTGATGCGAATGCGCCGGTTTCACTGGGACTGATCACCCCATCACGTGAACCGACCATTCTACGAGCTCATGAACTCCGACGCACCAAAGAGAGAAAACAACAGAAAGTGCACAAGATAGAAAACAACAGAAAGTGCAAAAGAGAGAAAACAACAGAAAGTGCAAAACAAAGTCGAGCCAAACGGAGCCGACCGCGCAAAGTCGACCAAAGCGCATTACAACAACCAACAAACTTTCATACTGGCGTTTGTCAACAGCGCAATGTCGATTCTGTTTCATCCTGTCACAATGTCGATTCTGTTTCCTCTGTCGCTTCTGTTTCCTTCTGTAACTCTTTGTATGTCTTTAAATGTCGACTGCTAAGAGGGGGGTGTGTGTGGGGAGCATGAAGGATGTGGGTGGGGTATGAGTCTCTTTGTATGTCTCTTATGTTAGCTTTCGTTTGTTAGTTCAGTATGTCTTTAAATGTCGACTGCTAAGAGGGGGGGGTGTGTGTGGGGAGCATGAAGGATGTGGGTGGGTTTGTGGGGTATGAGGGATGTGCCTGACGGGCGGAGATAAGTACGTATGTCTTCCTTCCCCTTTGTTTAGCTAACCCCCCCCTCTTAGCAGTCGACATTTAAACACCCTTGTTGATCCCCATGCACATGTTTATTACTCTGCTTCCGAAGAAACCTCTCAGTATTCATACATTGACGAAACTACCGTTACTTCCACCCATTTACGTGAAGCTTTAGCTCAGACCAATCCTGAGCGTCCTGACTGGTTGCAAGCCATCGCCAAAGAGTATCGCTCCCTTGGTCAGCTTGGTTGCTGGGATGTTGTTCGCCTTCCTTCGACTTTTTCTGGCAACATTTGTACCCTCAAGTGGATCCTCCGCACGAACTATGACTCTGGCCGCTTCAAATCGTACAATGCTCATCTCGTTGTCCGCGGTTACACGCAGGTTCACGGCATTGCTTACCACGACACGTGCCGTCCTGTAGATGTCATCTCTGCTTTCATACAAGCCCCTGTCTGGCGTTGCTGTTCACGACTGGGATTTGCGTAAGTTGGATGTCAACTCCGCTTTTATCCAAGCTCTCATTGACGAAGACATCTATGTCTGGCCACCCGAAGGTTATGCTCCTCGCCAACCCACCGACGGTTTCAAAATCATTTACACGCTCCGTCGCTCTTGGTATGGTTGCAAACAAGCTTGTCGTGATCGGTGGCTTTATTTGGCACGCTTTCTCATCAATGACTGTGGCTTCGTCCGCGGATCTGGTGACACTTGCAGCTACACACTCATGCTTAAGTCTACTGTCGTTCCGCGCCTTGTTCTCGTCGTTGATGATCTTCTTGTGGCGCACCCCCGTTCTTGCATTGGCCATTACCAAGCTTCCTTTTTTGCGTTTTTCAAAGCCTTCCCACTTCCGTTGGTCTCCGCCTTACGCGTGCTCGCGCACGTCGCAAGCTCGCTATCTACCAATCCCATGCTATCCGTGAAATCCTCACCGAACATCGCTTCATCAACAGCAAACCAGAATTTACTCCCGCTCCCAATGGTTCTTCCTCTTTCTGCGGCTGCTTCTCCTGCACCTGGCTCCCCTGCTCACGTCTTCATGGCACGCATCCCTTTTCGTCGTATTCTCCGTTGTGTCTTGTTTCCTTCTGTTATGCCTCGCCCTGATATCACTTGGTCCGTCAATCACTGTGCGCGTTTTTTACACAATCCTGGTAAAGCCCACTGGCACGCTTTATCTCACACTCTGCGTTATCTAAATGGTTCTCACGATCCTGCCCTTGTTCTTGGTCGCGATTCTACCCTTCGTCTCTGTGGTTATTCCGACTCCAGCTGGGCCGACGACCCCGATGACCGCCACTCCACAACTGGTTTTGTTTTCTCCTTGCTGGCTCTATGATCGCCTACTGCTCCCGCTCGCAGTACTTACTTGCTCGCTCTTCTTTTGAAGCTGAATTGCTCGCTCTTTACGCCGCTACTGCGGAGCTCTCTTGGCTTCTCAAACTTTTTGATGACTTTGATCTCCCTCGTCACACGGTACCAATGTATGTCGATAATAGCACCACCGTCACCCAAGTCCGTCTCCAATGTCTCATGCGGCGCACCCGCCATATTGATATTCGCTTTTACAGCACCGCCGAATAGCATCGCAACCACATCATTGATCTCCAACACAATCCCCGCCTGGACAACCTTCGCTCCCCTTATAGTTCTCACATCCCATTTCAGTTCTCACAATGATAGTAGATACTACCTGAGAACGAACAGTTCCGTTTTTTTTTCGTGTGTTCGGCGGCGCTGTTGTTGTTTTTCTTCCGACGTGGCGGTGAGACCTTCGTTACGGCGAAGAGTTGTTCATCAGAGCAGAGGCGTCTTGGTGACGCCCGCGCAGCCATGCAACACCCGTTGGTGACACTCGTCGTCATGCTCTTGTCGACGACACCCGCGACCTCGGCTTGCCCTCTTCACGTCATCTCATCGAGCGCCGGCGGTACCACGTTTCTGTGGATCGAGGACCTGAACAACGACGGCCAAAAAGACGTGCGACGAGTCTAAAGTATGTATGAGGGACCTCATGTTTGCGACAACTCAGGTGATCAGCGCCAACGAGCACGACGACGAGGTCGTGTGGTACGAAATGGTCGACGGCAAGGCGTTCGAACCCCACGTGGTCGACGATGCGGCCATGGTGTGTGTCATCATTCGTTGCGGACGGACTTTGCTGCGTCGTCAGCATCCCGTTTCTATTCACTCATTCATTCATTCGCAGGGTGTGCAAGCCGTTTACGCGGCGGACATCAACGCGGACGGGCGGATGGACGTGCTGTCCGCTTCCTCGTCCGATCACGCGTTCGCATGGTACGAACAAGGTGTTGACGGCGAGTTCACCAAACACGTGATTGGCCTCGCGACGGGGGCGCGATCAATCGTGGCTTTAGACATGGACGCGGACGGGGACGCAGACGTCGTCGCCGCGGCAACTGCTGAAAACACGATCTTCTGGTTCGAGCAACAAGAAGGAGTCACGTGGAAACGTCACGTGGTGAGTACTTCGGTGCACCACGTGCGCCAGGTATGGGCGGGGGACCTTGACGGAGACGGCGACATGGATATCTTGAGCGCCTCAAAATCTGACAACCGTGCGCGCTCTTTTTTTCGTGATTTTCCCCTCGAAGAAGAAGTAATAAGTCTCCGCAGGAATTACTCTCTTCGCGAGCGACGACGGCGCACAATCCTTCACGCAACTTGTTCTCGACGATGAGGCACTAGATGCGAGATCAGTTTTTGGTTACGACGTCGACGGTGATGGCGACGTCGACGTGCTTGCTGCTTCTGCTCACGATGATACGATCGCCCTCTACGATAACCCGTCGTGGGAGAAGACGGTCGTCACGAACGACGTTCGGTCACCAACATTTGTTCACGCCCTCGACATCGACAACGATGGTTTCGCTGAAATTTTTGCCGCTTGGGACGACAGCGTCACAATGCACGTTCGGGAGGGCGACGGGTATTCGGCGGACCTCGTCTCGAACGCCGTACCGGGCGCCCATGCCGTGCTGGCTTCGGACTTTTACGGAAAGGGCGAGTTTTCTGTTTTTGTTGCAGCCAAGGCGAGTCTATCTTTTCACCACTCCAGAAACATAGTTTAGCGTAAGTAGGATGCCGACACCGTGTCGTGGCACGAGTGCGATCAACCCACGCCGGCGCCCACAACTTCGAGGCCAACGATGTCCCCGAAACCGACGACCGCCGCCCCGAGCAAGCGCCCCACATATGCGCCGTCCGAAGGGCCAATCTCCGAGCCGACGCCGGCGCCGTCCCGAGCGCTGCCGTCGCCCGTCCCTACGACCGTTCCGACAACGTCCGCGCCGACGAGACCGGCACCGACGACGTCCGAGCCGTCGGCGACACCGACCGTGTCGTCCGCGCCATCCATCGTGCCCACGATCACGTTCCCTCCCACGCCCGTGCCCTCGATTTCGTTCTTTCCCACGCGCGATCCGACCGGAGCTGTTTGCACCACCGCGCACCAGGACTCTGTTCGGTGGTGCCACGAAAGTCGAGACGGTATCTGCGTCCAGCACGATCACGACTGCGATATGCTCGGTGGTTTCTGGAACCGCGGTGGAAACAACATCGGCTGCAATCACCTCCAGGATTCGGGGTGCTTCTGTTGTCGCGGCGTCTTGGATCCGACCTTGGCGCCAACAGTCACCCCGTCGGCCTCGACGACCCCGACCATCTCCCTCGCACCGACGATCCAAGCCGCCGCCAACGCTGGACAGTCCTCGGGCCACTCTTCCTCGAGCAAGAAGAACCGCGTCAACTCGACCGCCATTGCCGTGCCGATCCTAGTTCTCCTTGTCCTGGTAGGCGTCGTCGTCGTTGCTAAGATGCATCGCGACAAAAAAACGAGAAAGAAACGGTTCGAACAGGCACTCGCCATTAATCCCATCGGCACCTCAGGCCACTACGAGCTCCCCATCGCGAGACAACGGAGCGAGGAGGAACGAAAGCTCAACCCTTACGACGACGACGACGACATGGACGTCGATAGCGACGGCGGCAGCATCGAAGTCAACCCCATCGTTTCCTCCGTCGTCTAATCCAGACACCCATGTCTCATCCGTCGGCCATCGTGGCGGCTACATGACCCGCCAAAACATGGTTTTTTGGAAGACGGACGCCTCTCTTACGTTTCTGTGTTTAGGTGTGTTTAGGAATGTAATGGAGGAGAGGAGGACCTCGCAGCTTTAATAATAATACAAGCTGGACCTAAGTTTTCAGCACTTGTAGTTCTGGTTCGTTGTGCCTGACAATAATAATGCGACGGCGTCATCTCTGGTTCCCCTCGTGAGGCTGTGTGTGGTGTGTGTGCCTGACAATAATAATGCTCCCCACACACACACCCCTCTTAGCAGTCGACATTTAAGGATAATAATAATAGTTCGACTCTATTATATCTGGCTCGTTGTGGCAATGAAAGACATAATAATAATTGTACCAGCGCGACATACCATAAAATCATAGTTGTTCGCGCCTGCTTTCGGTTGACAATCGTTAAATGTGACGCCTTATTAACTACCGACATTTTGAAGCGATTGGATTTCTCGCGTCTGCTGCCCGTCTCCACTTCTTCTTCATCTTAATACGGCAGGTTCAAAGAGCAAGAATGGGGAGGTAGCAAAGAAAAGGGGGACGACGACGACGACCTCAGGGAGAAGCCAGAAGAGAGCTCGCTCGCTCGCTCGTTCGCATATGAAGAGGCAGGCAAAGAAAGGAGAAGGCAGGCGAGCACAAGTAGGGGGTCCCAAAAGCAAGCACAATATATCACGACGGGCCGACTCGAGCTTTCCGACGACGACGATAGTGTGAGCGCCCCTCTCTCTCTCTCTCTGGCGACATCCCACCCACGCCACGATCAATGACATTTCCGTCGAAGGATATCGACAAACGATGCCTCGAGCTGCAGCTTGCTTGTGACACTACGCGGCGGTGACCCACCAGTGCTGCCGAGATTGCAGCAGCTGGATCAATTGCACGCATTAAGGCATCAGGCGCAACGTCCCGTAGTAGACGTGTAACATGCAAGCCTAGTACCCGCTTCGTTCATGACCGAAAACTCTCCGTCACGACAGCGCGGACAGCCTCCTCGGTGACGCGCACGAATGCGTCGACGGACTCGATCTCGGTGAGCCCGTCCGATCCTAGTCTCAGAATGCGCGTGAGCTGCAGAGATTCGAGGAAGTCGCGGCTATGGGACACGACAATCACCGTGCCCTCGTATTCGTTGAGCGTGGCGATCACCTCCGCAACGGCTTCGTCGTCGAGGTGGTTCGAGGGCTCGTCGAGAACGAGAGCGTTAACCTTCCGAATAGCAAAGCTAGCCAGCAGCGCGCGCGCGCGCGCGCCAGGATTGAGTTGGCCAATGGGGCGATCCACTTGCTGCCTCGTCAAGCCGTATCTGATGAGGCGCGCGCGCGCGTCGAACAGAGACATGCCCGTCTTCGCCGAGAGGTGTTCGCGAGGCGTCTCGTTGCGCGGGAGCGTCTCGTGCTCCTGCGTGAGGTTGCCGACGCGCAACTCGCGGCCAACGTGGACGTCGCCGCCGCACGGTTCGATCGCGCCGGTAAGCGATCGCAGCAGACTCGACTTCCCGACTCCGTTGTAGCCTACGATGGCCACGCGCTCGCCAAAATCGACGCGAAGCGTGATTGGCTTCTTTAAAAAAGGCAGCGGCTCGCCATCGTAGCCGATCACAACCGAACCGAGAATGATCGAAGAGTCGCCGCCTACCTGCGGAGCGTCGAGGTCGATACGCAACGGCGCGCGGTCGACGACGCGCTCAACCCGCGGCTCGGAGTCCCGCAGCGACTCGATGGCCTTGGCCTTGCGCCCCGATCGGCCAGCGCGGTTGCGGCGAAAGTCGCGCTGCAGCAGGTCGTGGTCGGTCCCCGCGTGTCGCTCGCCTTTGGCCGACGCCTGTCGAAGCTTGTTGGCTACGGTCGTGAGTCTTTTGTGGCGCTCCTGCTGCGCATCGTAAGCGACGCGCTGTTGCTCGCGCGCGAGCGCCTTGGCTCGGCAGTACGCCGAGTATCTCGCCCCCGACACGCTCAAGCTGCGCTTGTCTGGGTCGACGTCCCACACGTGGTCGGCGACCGCGTCCAGAAAAGCCTCGTCGTGAGATACGACGACGACCGCCTTACCGCTGGCCAGAATAGTTTCCTGAAGCCACAGCATGCTGGGTATGTCCAAGTAGTTTGTCGGCTCGTCCAAAAGCAGCAGCTTCACGTCGCGACGGCGAAGCGCTACGGCCAAGTACGCGCGCGTCGCGCTCCCGGGCGACAGTCGTCCCAACGGCGTCGCGTCGTAGGTGGCCGTCTTCCAGTCGAGCGCCTCCTGCGCCGCGATACTCAGCCGTCGCCACGCCTCGACGTCCTCCATCGCGCCCTCGTCGCCCGACGCGGCGGCCGCCATGTCGAGCGCGTCGGGCAGCGTCATCTCGCGTAGCCCGGCCTCGTCGCACTCGGCCAAGGGTAGGAGCCGCGACCACTGGAGCGCGTCCTGCTCGACGAGGAGCACGGCACCGCGGGACGCGACGCTCCCGGCGCCCACCACATAATAATCTTCCGACGAGCCGCTCAGCGCTCGGAGTAGCGTCGACTTGCCTGCAAAGGCTCTATCAGGAGAATCAGTTTGTGGTGTCAACACGAACCACAGCCGTTAGGTCCGACGACAGCGATCCGCTGGCCCTCGACAACACTGGCTGAGACGCCGTCGAGGAGCTGTGTGGAGCCAACAGAGAGCGCGAAGTTTTCCAAAGTGATGAGGGCAGGCATATCTATCTTGTCTCTTTTAGCCCGTGTTCGTCGAACGTTCCCGTGACTTTCTTTTGAAGAAGAACGAAACAGCCCCTCTTTTAAAAAAAAGGCTGTTGTTAGAGGCCCCAAGCCGCCCGCCGGGATGTCCCGCTTCGTCGCACATGCATAGGTCCGGCGGCAGCAGGCGTATGACCTACGGGCGGGGCGGGGCCCGTGTCCTCTCTTCCCCCAGCGAAACAAACAAAGTTTAGTCATTCGATTCGATTCGATTCGAAAAGTAAAGAGTTAGGGGGTGCATCGCGGGCTTCGGCGCGGGAGGACCGAGCGGCCATTTTTGAGCTCGTCCGGGAGGTCGTACCAATCGTCGGGGGGTCGTTCACCCTTTGGATCCGAGGGCGTCGGACGGAGGTGGTAAAAAGATCGGAGAAAATCGTCGAGGATTCGCAACGCGGCGGCGTCCGCGACCTGGTCCCGCAAAGCCGCGCGCCATTCGACGCCGGATAGTGCGACATTCCAGACGTGACGACCGTCGTCGCGCGTGGAATCGGGGGTCGGGGGGTGGATCGATGTGAAATTGTGGCCGTGGTCGACGTGGAGAAAGATGCCGACGTCGTCCCAGACCCGGTGGCAGCCGTCGGGCCGCGCGGCGTCCAAAAGAGTGGACTCCTCGCCCCAAGTAACCTCTTCGTCGAAGAGGATCCCTCCCCGCCAAAAGACGAGGGTCTCGCCGCGGCCGCCGACGTTGCGATAGCAGGTCCACTCGTCGCGCGATATCGCGACGCCGAAGAAACCCGCGAGCGACGCGAGTCGCGTTCCGGAAACGACGAGGTGAAGGACCATTGTCTCTATATAGGATGGTCCGTAGACGTTATCGTCGTCGCACATCGCCACGACCTCGCCAACAGCGCGCTCGACTAGTAGGTTGCGCTTGCGGCCGACGGTCTCGTGCGGAATAGCGTCGAACGCGTATCTGACTCGCTCGTCGCGCCGCTCCATCTCGAGCCAAAAGGGTGACGGCGACGCGTCTCCGGTCTCGTACACGACGAGCTCGAGGCGCCCGTAGGTCTGCCGGGAAAAGCACTCGTACACGAGCGGGTGCAGGGACCGGCGCTCGGGCGTCGTCGGACACGCGACGGATACCAGCGGCGCGTCGGGCGGCGGTTTCGCCGCCGCGAGTCCCTTGAGGGCCACCTTGAACCCGCCGTCCCGTCGCTTGCGGATGTGGCACTCGCCAACAGAGCACCGACACGGTCGGCTTTTCTCGGCGCCGGCCAGCTGCAACTCGGCTTTGGTCCTTCGTCGGACGACCAACTCAACGTCCAGGGGAACGGCAGACTCGAGCTCCAAAGGCACGCCGTTCTTGTGCTCGAGGACGCCAGGAGCGAACCGTTTGGCGAGCGCCTTTCCCTTGGTGCCCTCGGGTACTGTCGCTCGAAGTGTTCGCTTCCCATCGACAATGATGACGACCATAAGGCGGCTTCTGATGATTCACTGCAGGATCTTCTTCGGGTTTTTCACACAACAATAAACCGCGTCATGGGGACCGACGACGGACCATGTCCACGCGGCTCGAGATGACGACACAAAGTGTCCGGCGGCCAGCGAGGCGAGAGATCATCAATCCTCGAACACCATCCGACTTACGGCCGCACTTCGGCCGAGCTCTCGGGCGTCCTCGCGGCGCGCAGAGAACAAGAGTCTGCTTTGGCCGCCGTGGAAGAAGAGAAACTTCAGCGCGCGGAGCACCGCCGGAACCAGAAGCGAGCGGAGAAAGGCGCGGCGTACGCGACGCTGACGAAGGCCTTTGCTCGTCGCGGCAGCGGCGAGGATCTTTCTGAGAGGACCGAGGGTGTCGAGACGAGAGGCCTCCTGAAGATTTGCGGCGACATCAAGGCGCGGGCCTGTTCGAAGAGGAAATGTAGAAAGGAGCGGAGGAGCGCAACGCTCTTGCTGCCGCTGCTGCTGCTGCTGCTGGCGACGACGGCAACGGCGCTAACTAGTCCGATCACTCCCTCCACCCCGTCGTTGCGACTGACGCCGAGCCTTGGCCCGCCGAGCATCGTCCACCCGGGCGTGTTTCGTGAGCTGAGCCGGAAAGAGGGACACTCCGGACGGAGAGTGTCTCGTCGTGTCGGCGGTTTTAGCTAGCGGCCCCTTGACCTCGAAGCCGCTTTTGATCTCTTCGAGCGCTGCATTAAATAGTTTCAAGCAAAGGCCCTGCTGCGCCGGCCACTCGTTAACACCACTGAACTTGCGGTGTGCTCATGTTCACACTCCCCCTTCCTAGCAGTCAAGGCAGAAGAAGCCGGAATGGCAACGTAAGAAGCAGTAGGCGGACTTTCGAAGAGGAGAAGGTGTGGGGAAAACTAAACTGAACTAAAAGTCGGTCGAAGCCGTACTGGACCTGGAATTTCCAGCGCCCGCTATATATTTCGCGCTCGTCCGTTTGGTCATCCAAGCCGGCGGGACCGTACCCTAATAAAAGAGCTGGTCGCCGGGTTTGATTTACGGTAATGCTTTTTGGCGCCAAGAGGCCGATCGTCTCCTCATCCAATTTCGTGGTCGTGACCGTCCCGTCCACCATATGCTGATATCGTGAAAGCGGGAGACGATGTCGGACACGGTGGGATGGTTCAAGAGGTCTGCGCCAGGAATCAAAACGAAATCGTGGTGTTCGAGTCCTAGGTCCGAGAGGTTGAAGCTTCGGGTGAGCATGATGAGATGCGCTTGAAAGCAGAGGTCGAGGGAGGCCGCGGGAACGATATTTTGGACGTATTGGGCGCTGAATTTCGCGAACTTGGACATGAAATCGCACTCGGGGCCTTCTCCGGGCTCGAGGAGAGGGTGGGGTTCGCCCCAGGGCAGCTTCTTCGCGTATTCCACCCACGGCGACGGGGCCTTCCCGAGTTTCGAGAGAACCAAAGCGGCCGCGATGGCCAGCGCCTCTCCTCCCTTTTGTCTTCGCCAAAACTTGAAACCCAGGAGTGCGGCCGCCAGCTCGGCGGCGTCACGCACGAGGCGTTAGGGATTCGCGCGATGACCTGCTCGGGCATGAGGCGCGCCGTCGCAAACAGACCGCGGCCGCCGAACGCTGGCGCGACGACGTCGTCGAATGTGACTCCGATGTTATCAGAGTAGTCCATTTCAATCCTTTTGGTCGAACAGGGTTCCAGAGACACCTACGAATCGAATCCTGTGGATGGAACGGAGTTCCACCAACACAAAATTACGTAGCAGGATAATCTTGTTGACGGAAGAATAATCCGTCCGTGTTATTATCCGCGTCCGCTTATGGCGGGGCTATCCGCATCCGCGGCGTGACCGCATCCGCGCGTGTCCGAAACCACGCGTGTTCACATCCGCGTGTTATCCGCACCTGTTGCTTCAATATCAGCGGTTGTCCGCATTTTGCTACGGAGCCGCGTCTGCAGCCCGTATCCGCGCTCTGACTGCAACGAGTCGCGGGACGCCTGTGACTGGCGTTTAGCTGTGTCTGCGGAGGCCAGCCAATGAATCGGGCTTTGGCTTGTCCCAGCGCCGTGGCGCACCGGATCAGAATCACAGAGCTCCCGTGGCGGATAGGAGGAGTCTGCCACACAAAGAAAGTTTTGGGCACCTTCACAAATCCATGCCGATCTTGCCACAAAACGCCCAATTAATCAATTATGCGCCTGTGTTGCCCTCTCGTCCGTTTCATCGGGAGTCCGTTTGTTATGGTGCGCGATCTTGAAGCCAGCCGGGGTCCGGGAGAGGCTCTCGAGAGCGGATGGGGCTCACGACTCGAAGCTGTGACATGGACAGGGAACAAGCAGTAACGAACAGGAAAGGAGGCGGGGCCAAGGGCAAAGTACGAGGAGGCAGAGATAGAGCCGCCGAGGAGAAGACGGCCTCGTAGCAGCTGGAAGTTGGTCTTCGAAAAAAAAGCGGAGGCGTGGTCCGCAGGAAGCAGAGACATTAAGAAGGCGCCGAAACGAACTAGAGGGGTGTTGTCAAGGGCAGTGCGAAAGGGTGTCCAGAAGAGGTGCGAGGACTACAAGCAATCACGTTTCTTTGGCGCCAGACACTTCATCATCGATCTCGGTGTCGTACTCGGGATTGTCTTGCTCGCGAGTCGCGTTGGTCGTCTCTTCGCTGAACAGCGCCCAAAAGCCAGCCGTAGTCGATGCTGCTGCCGAGTTTACTTCATCCCGATGGGATTTGGTTACGATAAAGGCCTTGAACAACTTGGGCCCGAGACGAGAGCGCAGCGGCGACTTTGCCAGCTTCACGAAATTGAAGACCCTTTCCTCGTGATCTGTGCGCAGCCATTGCACTCAAACAGCATGTTCGCCGTATAGTTTTGGTCGCGGATCGCCGAGTTCGCATACATCTTTGTCATATCGAGACGCTTGCCGAGAACTCAGTCGTCGACGAAGTATGCATCCTTAGTTATTGCCCATGGCCAGATCGATTTGAGCATCGTGTTTCTTTCGCGCATCGACTGCCTCATCTCCTGATTCGTCACTTTCCGTAATGGCTGTTGCTCGTTGCTAAGCGTCGGAGACGCGACGGCTCGCACGCATCCGCAGTCCACGGGCACCTGGGTGTCTGCATCCGCGAAGTGTCTGCATCCGCTGGCTGTCCATATCCGCTGCATATCCACATCCGCAGATTCCTTCGTCGCAGACTTGTGGTCACTGTCGTCCAAATCCGGGGATCGGATGCGGGCACAATCCGGGTCTTGGTAATCTTTCTATCATTGAGTTTCTTCGCGGCCGCATGAAAAATTCTTGAATCAGCAAGATCGAGAACATGTGTGCCTTCGTGGCACACTTCACTCATCTTGCCAAAGCCTTGGATGGACGGACGGACTATATCACGAGGCATTGCTACCCCCCGAAGCCGAGCTCCCGCGCTTTGACGCTCTCGCGCAAATCTCAGTTCTGCTACCTTTGTCGTTGTGGCTGCCAAAAAGCCGAGCCCTCCCGTGCCTCGTTCATACCCGCAACTTGGCAGGCACAATGGTTATGTCGCGTCTCGCAAATTCTGATATTTTTCGTTCGTACCACCGTCTCCAGGCGCGGGCTCTCAAGATGCGTCGACTGGTCTCCGCACCGAACTTGGTGCGTGATAGCTTCCCGCGACAGCGCCGGCGACAGCGCCTTATCCTTGACGACACGACGTCCGGGAGTTCGAAGCGTAGTCGTCGATCCAGCCGGACTGCCCCAAGGCTCGTGCCTAAGATCCAGCTTGCTGCCCTCACCACACCACTGCGTTCGGATAGCCTTCGCTGTCGGTCGAGCATGCTCGTAAGGTCGCGGCGTCCTCGCGTGATCGCTTCTCCACCAATTTCATGTTCCGGCGTCCCCACATGTGCGCGGAGATGTGCGTCTAATACTTTGGATGTCCATCTCCGGGGCGCGAGAGCCTCGTACGTACCCACATTCCAGGCATCGGCGTGCTTCGCGACCCCCGCGGTTGCCTCCTCAACCACAACCATCTCGGCGACTTAGGGTCGTCGACAGTCTGGCATAACGACATGCTCCACCGTATTAGGTCGTCACCTCCGCGATGCCGGCATCCCCGTCCTGTCTTCGTTCTTCGGCGTCTTTACAGACGTAGTCGATCCTGCCGTTCGCGGGCAATTCTACGGCCAGTTGCACGAAGCCCGGTAATGTCGCTCTCACGCATCTTTTTCGTCACGCTTGGCCGCGTCGACCAATGTCAAGATGCGACCCCAGCACCCGGTGTCTCGGGCCCCGAAGCGCAGCTCCTGCGCAGCTGCTGCGACACCGTCGATGGCCTCGTGTTTGGGGCCTTCGGCGAGACCAGCGAGGCATGCCACAAAAAGCTCGCACGCATCCATGCTATCCTAATTGCCGAGCGGAGGTGTGGGTTGACAGTGGCTGCGCCGACTTGACTGAGGCCACGGAGGCCGAACTCAGCTACTGGGGTCACGCAGCTGCCCTGGGCGCGCGCTGCACCCTCACATCCCTCAACAACGTCGCCAGTCGCCGCATCGCCTGGAAAGGCTACCAGTCACTCCTCTAGTAGCGCCGCCGCGCTTAGCTTAGGGGGTTAGCGTGACGGCGTCAGTTCCGGCACACGATCCCCTCTTTGGCCGGCCGTGTCCGCTGCCGAGTCATAGATAGCATGGTTGCTGATCCGTGGTCGTGGTATGCGGAGATCCCGATCGTGCGCGTTGTTTCCGCGCGTCGTGACGCATCGCAGGTTTCGCGGCTGTATCTGACCGCATCATTCTTGACGACCGCTGCGTGTAGGTGTCCGAAGATCCACCTATCATGAGTGAGACCCACCCACCCTTAGGTGCCCTGGACCTGGTGTCGCCGTTTAGCCTCTACTACGACTTCTCGTTGATATTCCGCAAGGGCCAGGCCTGGCGTCTTGTGAGCAACTTTTTCTTCTTTGGCATGTTCTCGTTGGACTTCTTGTTTCACATGTACTTCCTCGTTCGGTACTGCCGGCTTCTTGAAGAAGGCGAATTCAGGGGTCGCACCCAGGACTTCGTGTGCATGCTCGTCTTCGGGGCCGCCTTGATGCTCCTCGCCGCGCCCTTCCTCGCCGTCCATTTCCTGGGATCGTCGCTGGCGTTTATGATGGTCTACGTCTGGGGACGACGCAACGAACACGTTCGTATGAGTTTCCTTGGCTTGTTTCCCTTCACGGCCCCCTACCTTCCTTGGGTCATGCTGGCCTTTAGCGTTCTCCTCGGCAATCCGGCGACTACCGACCTCGTGGGGATTGCGTGCGGCCACGCGTATTATTATCTCGAGTACGTATACCCCGTCGTCGCCGCTATCCGCGGCTGGACGCCTCGGCGAATCCTCGCCGCGCCCGCCTTTCTGACACACATCTTTGGCGTAAGTACCCTGTTGTTTTCCTGCCTCTGATCTCTTCTTTTCCAGCCCGCGCCGCGCCGCCCGGACATTCCGCGACCAGTCATCGTCGAACCCGACCCACCGCGAGGCTGATCGGGGGTTCTTTCCTTCCTCGCGCGCAGTCTTAGAGACAAACTGACTGACTCAGTCCCTGCAGAGGTTGCATCTTCTCGCGACGACGACGTCCGCGGGGGATCGTACGTAGAAACTTTATTTATTAACTAGCCCGTGGTGAGAGATATCGGCGACGCCGCGACTTGCAGCAGCAATTGGGGTCGTGCGCGTCTCCTTTTTCGACCGACCGACCGACCGACCGACCGACCGACGCGCGCCGGCCGGTTCCCACTTGATGTATAAAGAGCGGGACATTCCGCCGCCGCGGCCGCCGCCGCCGCTCGGAGGAAGGAAGCGAAGCGAAGCGAAGCGAAACATCGGGGGTCTGTCTCCCTCCCTCCCTGTCTCCCTGTCTCCCTCCCCGGTGGCGGACACGTTCACGACGTGCCGCGCGCACCAGAATCAAAGCCGGAGGACGCCTCTTCGTCGGATAGACTGTACGACGAGGGCAGAGCGAATCATCATACGAGCGGTAGTAGTAAACACCATAAAGGTCAGAGCGGGTCGACGGGGTCGCGGACAACAACAACAGCGTTTGTAGTAGAATCGGAGGACCTCGCGGCGGGCGGGAGAGGGGGAATCGAGGTCGCCGTCGTCGTCGCGTCGCCGGTGATTTGTCTGTCGAGGCGGTCGATAAGCGCGGAGAGCGCGTCGTGGCCGCCGAGGGTAGAGATTTCCTGGTTGATCTCCGTCCGGAGGGAGCGGAGCTTGGCGCGAGTGTAGTCGAAGGAACCAATGCCGTCCATGAAATCGACAGCGTGGCGCTTGACGTCGACGTTGGTGGTGCGCTGCTTGAGGATGTTGAGAAGACGAGAGTCGGACGGGGCCGCGTGGACGGCGTGGATGATGGGAAACGAAAACTTACCCTCGGTCAAGTCCTCGCAGTAAGACTTTGAATGCATGTATTCGTCCGACCGAAGGTTGACGAAATCGTCGCGGATCTGGAAGTACAAGGCGAGGGTGTCCACGAGCTTTCGGTATTTGTTCGGATCGTTTTCGTCGCTGAACGCGGCCATCGTACCGACGGCGAGGCGGAAGAGGCCACCCGTCTTATCGAGGACCATGCGTGTGTACTGGTCCTCGGTCGGGCATCGGTTGGCGTCGCGCCACAGAATATCCTGGCCCTGGCCGCGGTGGAGACTCAACAGTTCTTCGACGAAGACGTCGAGCGCTCGAGCGTTTCGCAGCTCGTGGCACCTCTCGAGCGCGATGAAGTACACGTAGTTGGCGCAGTTCAACGTCGACGGTACCCCAAATATCAGGTGTGCGACGGGCTTGCCCCGCCGCAGCTGCGACCCGTCCTCGATGTCGTCGACCAAAAGCGACGCGTTGTGGAGCTCGCTCACGATGCTCTTGATGTCCGCGATCTTCGACTCGGGAATCCTGAGCCACTCTTGGAAGCAGTCGATCAACTTGCCCCTGATGTCCTTCCCGGGACACTCGCTGATGTACTTGAACGGCTCCAGCACGTTCTCGTCCACGACGTGGGAGCTCATCGTCGGGGGATTGATTCTGCTGCTGCTGGAATGGACTTATTACGAATGCCCCCCCCCCAAAAAAAGAAAACACAAAACACCCCGCGGCGGCGGCGGCGGCGGCGGCGGCGGGTATCAGAATAATAGGCCGCCGATAGAAGAAGGGGGATTGTACGGCGGCGACGCCGCCGCCGCCGCCGCCGCCGCCGCTGCTGCTGCTGGTGCTACCGCTGAGGTTGTGGAGAGAAGAACAACGACGACAAAAACAACCATAAACTTTAGGCGGCAACGGGCGGGCCGGTCTGGGCAACGACCGCGCCGATGCGGGCCTTGACATCCTCGAGGTCGCCGAGATATCGACCCGAGAGCGGCGCGATCGCGTCGGGGTGCTTGATGGGCTTGAAGGTGGTGCGATCGAGCTCGTAGACGAGGGGGACGCCGGTCGGGAGGTTGAGTTTTGCGATGACGTCGGGGGGAATGTCGTCGAGGATTTTGGCGAGGGCGCGGAGACTGTTCCCGTGCGCGGCGATGAGGACGCGCTTTCCCTTGGCGATTTCCGGCTTGATGAGGTTCTCCCAGTCGTCGAGGACGCGGTCCTCGGTGAGTTTGAGACTCTCGCACTTGGGCAGGAGGTCCTCGGGGACGTTGCGATAGCGCATATCGTTGCCCGGGTAATGTTCCGAGTCTTCGTCGACCGGCGGAGGGGGGATGTCGTAGGAGCGGCGCCAGATGTTGACCTGTTCCGTGCCGTGCTGGGCGACCGTCGACTTCTTGTCGAGGCCTTGGAGCGCGCCGTAGTGACGCTCGTTGAGGCGCCAGGATTTGACGGTGGGAACGTACTGCTGGTCGAGTTCGGTAAGGCAGTACCAAAGGGTCGAGATGGCGCGCTTGAGGTACGAGGTGAAGGCCAAATCAAAGATGTAGCCCTGCTCCTTGAGAAGCTTCCCCGACTCGATCGCCTCCGCCTCGCCCGCGGCCGACAGGGGACAGTCGTACCATCCGGTGAAGAGGCCTTCATCGTTCCACGTCGACTCGCCGTGCCGGAGAAGGACGAGCTCGTAGGGGGTCTCCTCCTCGGCAAAGCGCCGGAGCGAGGGTCGTGACCTCGGGAGGACGGGCGAAACGAAGGCCACCGCCCTTGGCAACGTGGTCGCACACATAAAAACAAGCAACATCACCCTTTGTTTTCGCCGAATCTTCTTGAGAGGTGAAGAAGCCGTTAAAAAACAACAACGGATTTATGTTGTTTGTCGCCGTCTCGGCGTTGTCGACATCATCGCCACCCCGGAGATGGCTGCAGCGGCAGTTGTGCGCCGCGGCGCTCTCCGTGTGCCTGCAGCAGCCGTTCCCGATGATGGCCTCGACGACGTCCGCGGTGGCCGCCCGGACCGCCGTCGAAGAAGTATGGGATCTGCTCGACCAGTACTACTACGACGGCGAGGCCCTTTCGCGGAGCGAGTGGAAGGCCGCGCGGCAGAGGTTGGGCGACGAGGCCGCGCGCACGGAGACGCCGTTGCGGCGGGCGACGCTGCAGGCGCTGCATGGAGACCGGTACACGCGGCTCCTCGACAAGCGCGCGTACGAGGAGATTTCTCGATTTGATATACTCGGCGTAGGGCTCATCCTGGCGCCGGGGGACGACGAGGTGGCGCGCGTGGTGAGTCCGCCGATCCCTGGGTCGTCGGGGGCCAAGGCGGACGTCCGCCAGGACGACGTCGTCGAGTCGATCGACGGCGTCGCGACCAAGGGGCGGTCGAGCTTTGACCTGCTCGACGTGGTCACGGCAAACGATAGGCCCACGGTGCGGCTCGTGTTGCGACGCGGGGACGATAGGCGGACCCTGGATCTCGCGCGCCGCGTCGACGTCGTCGATCCCGTCGGCCGCGTCGACGTCTCGCCGGACGGCGTCGCGTACGTCCGTTTGCGAGAATTCAACGCTCGAGCCGCGCCCAGGCTCGCGACGGTCCTCGCCGATATTCGGCGGCGGGGAGCAACGCGCCTCGTCCTCGACCTCCGGGGGAACCCGGGCGGCGCCTTCCAGGCCGCCGTCAACGCCGCCTCCCTTTTTCTCCCCCCCGACTCCCCCGCCGTCACGGTACTCGAACGCCGAGCCGACCAGCTCTTTAAGACTTCTTCTTCCCCCAAGACGACGACGCCCTCGGAGGGCTTTCGAGTCGAGCTCTGGCTCGACAGCAACTCCGCGTCGGCATCGGAAATTTTTGCGGCGGCCCTCCGCGACAATTGCGCCGCGGTGGTTGCCGGGGACCGACCCTCGTACGGCAAGGGCCTCATCCAAGCTGTTTTCGGCCTCCAGGACGACGCCGGCGGTCTCGTCGTCACGGTCGCCCAGTACCTCACGCCCAAAGGAAACCCCATACAGGGCGTCGGCGTCAAGCCCGACATCCCCCTCCCGCCAACCCTCTACCTCGCCGGCCCTCGCAAGCTCCCTGACAAAACGGATCTCGACCGCGACTTCGCATCGATAGCTGCCACCTGCACCCCACCCCCGAGGTAATTAACAATAATACCTACCTGGTGGTGGTGGTTATCCTCCCTCTTTCTAATTAAAATAATATCCTTCCTTCTTCCCAAGTGGAGCAGCACACTCACTACCAGTCATCACCATAATCATCATCATCATCATCATCATCATCCTCGTCGTCGTCGTCGTCGTCGTCGTCGTCATAGGAGATGGTGGTGCGTAAGGGAGACGCAGCCGCCGGGGAGGAGGCTGTACCACTTGTAGAGCTGGTCAGTGGACACGAAGGGGGCTTGGATGAGACGCCTCGCCGTGCGCGCGTGCTTGGGTTCTTTGGAATCGCCGCTGCGCTCGACAAAGGGGAGCGTGACGGCGGTCGCCCGCTCGAGAAAGTCGAGCTCGAAGCTGCAGTCGGGGCACTCGACGCAGAGCATGACGGCGACCCACTCGAAGGGCTCGACGAACTCGTGGGGCGCGGAGACGCGAGACGCGTGAGATCGAGCAAAGACGGTGGCCTCCCGTACGCGGGCTTCCCGTTGTTCGATCCAATCGTCGTCCTCGTCGTCGCTCTCGTCTTTCGAACAAGCGTCCACTTCGCCACAACAGAGCCACGAAACCCTTAGATCCGCGGGCCGGAACCCGACGAACAAGGCGCCGAGGTTCTGCACGAGAACCCGGAGCTCGACGGTGGCGACGCCCCCCCGGCGGCGCGTGCGACAGTCGCTCGCGTGGCCGAGAGTGACCCACATCGCGCACTCGCCCGCGCGGCCCTTGGCAAAGACGCGCGCGTGGCGCGGGGTCAGCCAGGTCCGCGGGGCCGCGCAGCGCCGGTTCAACTCGCGGTAGGCCCGCGCCCAGGTCGCCGCGCCGCACATCCGTGGCGTTATCCTATCTTCGGAAGCGAAGAACCGCTGCCGGACCACCCTAAACCACTGACTCTCGCACGCGAGTTCGTCGCGGCACCACATAGACACCGTTGCAAGCTGGCCGAGCGCGCGCCCCGCGAGGAATTCCACGACCTTCTGCACCGTCACCTCTGGAAGACGCTGCATCTTAGACCACCACGTCGCGGACCACGTGGTGGCCCAAGGAAGAAAACGAACTGTGGTTAGGAACTGGAAAGTAACTGTTGTTACCCGGGTATGTGGTCGATCTGGGCCGCGAACCTCGTCTTCCTCGAGACGGCCGTTGCGCTCCGGGACGCCTTCGCCCTCATTGGCTGGCCCGCGAACCTCGCCGCGGGCACGGCAACATGCCCCTGGGACAACAGCAACGACACCTGGGTCATCGTCGGCCTCACGCTTGTCCCTCTGGCCTGGCCATTCCCGGCGCGGTACGTCGTGTACCAGATGGAACAACTGACGTCGTCGTGGATCACGGAACGGTACGTGGCCCTCGCGACAAGAGCGCTCGCCTTGTGGGAGTTCGCGCCAAGCCATCTCGACTTCTGGCGCGGGCGCCTCCCCGCGCCCGCGCTCTTCGTTCCGTGTTCTGCGCCCGCAGAATTCCTGGAGCGCCCGCTCTGCGTCGACGACTCGATCGACGTCTTGTTCTACGGCTGCCACAACGACCGTCGCGAGAAA
The DNA here is from genome assembly GCA_029834535.1 of Chrysophaeum taylorii. Classification (NCBI taxonomy): domain Eukaryota; class Pelagophyceae; order Pelagomonadales; family Pelagomonadaceae; genus Chrysophaeum; species Chrysophaeum taylorii. The sequence goes on along the minus strand of JAQMWT010000538.1, from coordinate 14,278 downwards.
ATCCAACGGAATATTCAGGCGAGCCTGCCCGGCCGGCGGATCGATTTTTACCTCGATTTTGACCTTTTCGGCCAAAATAGAGACGCCGTCGTCGCGACCGCCAAGATCGTCCTCAACCTCCACTACTACGAGCACGCCGCCCTCGAGGTCCATCGCATCAACTACCTCCTCGCTCTCGGCAAGTGTGTCGTTACCGAACCCTCGTCCGACGCTTACCTCGACGCCCTCTATGGAACGGCGGCTGTCTTCGCCCCAGAGCCCCATCTCGCCCACGTGCTTTCGAGACTCCTCGCCGACGACAAAACGCGCCGCGCGATCGAACGCAACGCGAGACACTTCGCCCTATCCCTACCCGTGCGAACCGCGCACGCCCTCCTTCCCGCCGCGAACGACGTTCTCTCGCGAGCCCAACACCACGTACAACACCAAATACCGGAGGATACGCGTACATAAACTGTGTGGTCCTTCGATCGATGTCCTCGAGGCACATCCCTAGAACAAGACGACAACGACGACGACGCCTTTTGGTTGGTTGGTTGGTTTCCCCCGAGTGGTCACGTCTAAGCTAGGAGGGTATCGAGATCGATACGGTCGTTCTCGGGAATCCAGTGAGTAGCGCAGCGCAGTATTCACCAAGAGCGCGCTGTAGTAGTTTTAGAAGTCAGCACGCCCGACGTGTGGGGAGTATTGCTTTTCGCAACCTCGTTTTACATCCATCTACGTACTATAAATCTTCATCGAATCGCACCGATGAGCATGTTTCCCATCTATGTTTGTCTATCTGTCTGTCTGTCTGTCTGTTACCCAGTTTGTTGTCACGTTGTTTTTTGCATTCCACAATATCACTACCGTCTTTTGACGAACTCGACTGGTTGTACGTCCCACGACCTAAAAGTAAGAAGGACCTCGAATAGGAACAGGGTCCCTCTTCTTCTAGGCTCTCGCATTTTCGCGCACGAATGTCATTCGTTCGTTGCCAGTGGTGGGTCGTCGTTGAGCTCGATGGTGAGTCGAGGGGCTGGCGTCGACAATGTCCCATTCATAACTAACCTCCACATTCGGACGTCGCCGCGATGCGCATCGGGCACGTTCGTTTTTCCCACAGCGAATTATTTGGCCGGCTTCTAGACACCTCCACTAATCAATTAAAGTAATTCCTAGCGGATGTACGCACCGCCTGCTCATAACGCCGACGCCTTCGAGGCTGGTGAACTGGAGCCCGGTGCTTCCGATGCACCCTCTCCATGCGCCGCGATTTGCTGCTGATGACATGCACCGCCCTGCGTGCTCTCACCCCCAACTTTTTTTGAAGTCGGCCTGTAATTAAAAGATGACCAATTTTACTTTGTTGTTGAACAAATTGTACTGGCTCCTATGTATCCACGCGATCCCTAATGACATCAGCATGTTGCCGATGGAGGAGGTCTATGTAGATGATGCCTCATGACGGTGGAAAAGGTGTTGTCCGCCTGGGCTGCGACTTTGTGGGACGAACTCAAGGTGTCGAAGCAAGACCAGGAGGTGTATGTGCGCGTGCTCGGCGTGAACCGGGACGAGGGAACGACGTTCCGGCCGACGCACAAGTCCCTAGCATCGATTCAGGAAGTTTTGGAGGACCAAGCCGCGACTCCACTTGCGTCGCACATCCAGACGTTGCTTGAATTTCGGTCGGCGACACTCGAGACGCTGGGATTAGTGCGTGCACGGGAAGACGCCGTCGCAACTCTCGAGGCGAGCGCGCGAGATTTCCGCGCCGGGAGGACCGCCTCGACGGACGAAGTGGTCGCCGCATTGGAGGCTGTCCAGGATGCGACTGCAAGAGTGCTCGCAGGGATAGCAGTCTGGCGCCGGAGATTTTTGTGGCGACCGTCTCCGTTCGTGTGGCGCGGCCGCAACTACGTGTCGAAGATTTTTGAGGACGGCCAATCGTTGGAGCGAGTTATAGGCGAAGGTGCCAGAACGCGAAGCCCTTCGGAGCGGCAACTGTATCGTGCCACCTCCCGCTGGCGTGATCATCGGATGTCGCTCGTCAGGTTCGCCACGAGGCCAAAGCGCCTCGCAAAGGACGCCGAGAACCGACTGCTCCAACGATGGATGATCGAGCTCGACGAAGAAAACGAGGTCGAGCCGCGCCAGATGGTGCTCGAGGAAAAACCGTTGCAAAACGCGCTGGCGCGCGAGGTCCGCCGCCTCGAGAAGGAGGGCGCGCACGTTCCTATGCTGCGGTGCCCGCTCGACGCTCCCCTGCGCTCCGCCGCGCTCGGCAGGAATTTCCGCTCGCACGGTCTCTACGACGAGCCAAGCAGGTTGCGTGTCAAGGTCGCGCAGAGTCGTGCCTCCGAGGCGCGGCCTCGAAGCGCACCGGCTGTATCGAGAAGGAAGCGCTGCGGCGAACGCCGGAAGCTCAGCTTGCGGAGTGTCGCCAAAGTCGCCGCGGTCTCGATCTCCCGAGGCGCCAAGGACGACGACAGCGACGACGAAGACAACAGAAATAGCAACAACAACACCAAAACGAAAATAGAAGCATGGGCGCCATCCGTGGTGCAACAATTCCCACCATCAACCTCGTGCTCGCCAAACTTGTTCTCTTCGTCCCACGCGTCGAGTTTTTTGTTCTCTCCGTCGCGAGCGAAGAGCGAGGACGCTCAGAGCTACGAGCTGACGCCATCCCCTGGGAAAATCAAACAGACGAGGCAGAAGAGGCGCGGTGGCATGCGGCCGCAGGGTGCTGGTGTGATGATCCTTGAAGTGGCGTCTCAGAATGTCGTTCACGATAAGGCAGCGGACGCGACTACCAAACTACCGCTGCTCGAGTTGGTCGACCAACCGTTCAAGCTACATCGATTACCCACTCCGTTCCAGTGCGCGACCCATGGCTGGTGGTTATGGGATTGCGTCCCGGCAGTCCTTGGAGTCGGCGATGGATGCTCGCCGCGAGATATCGCGCGGAGAAAGGCGCGAGAGCACCATTGGAGATCGAACTGTCTTTCGGGCGTATACGCGATCAAGCCCGAATCGCGCGAGACGTCGGCATCGCGGGCGACGAATGATGGCACGTGCTTGCTGCCCGGGTCGCTGAGCCTCCACGCGACGCGCTTTGACGATGTGACCGGCCAATGGTACGACCACGAAGACGGCGAGCCAACCGCGGCCGATCACTTGTTGTGGTGCATGCGCTACGGTCAGCGTCTCGCGTTGGTGCGCGGCGCGAGGCCGAACGAGACTGTCTGGGCGATGGCAACCGTCGTCGGCCTGGACAGCAACGACGCGACTTATTGTCTGCATACCGACAACGGCGCTGGTTTCCAGTACGATCCGACTGGCGAACGGCGCGTTCGATTCGTGTTCGACGACGGCGGGGGCTCTGGTCGCCACCCGATCTGTCTTTTTGGGTTTGACGTCGACGACGAGTTCGTTGTCGTGCGCGTGGACGACATGACTCCGGCGGCCCGATGCGGCATAAGACACGGATGGGTCATGGCCTCTGTAAACGGCGAGCCCGTCCCCACGTCCTCGAGCGGACGCGCGTATTTGCGAGAGGTCGCTCGGAACAGCGACGCGACGACGGGTCGAGCGGAGATTGAGTTCCACTGCTTCTCTCACGTGCTGAGCCAGCCCGGGTGGCGGTACCAAGCGGGCCAGCGGCTCTCGGTGTTCCACATAACGCAATGGTGCGACGCGGTCGTCCTCAGGCCGCCGGCACCAAGAACAGCGCTGGAGGCACTCGCGGTCAACAGCGGGAGCCAGGTGCGCCTGCGCGTCTTTGTCGGCGGCGTCGACGCCGCGACGAGCGGCGTCGTCGAGACGGTCACGATGACGCTCAACAGTCGCAACCACAGCCTCCAGTTCATCGACGCACCTTCCTACCTCCACCACCTCCAACTGTGGCTGGAAGACAAGTTGGAATGGGGCGAAATGTTTGACGTCGCGCGGCGACGATGTCACCACAGAGCCAAAGGCATCGCGATGCGCGGCGAGGAAAAAATCGAAGGACCACCCGGCGTGTACGCCTTGACGACGACATGCAATCATGCGTCGCTCGAGCGAGCGCCGACAGGTGTCCATTGGACCGAGGTCCGGACGCTCGGCGCTCTCAGCGCCGCCCTCGTCGCCAAGCGAGGCGACGCGCGTCTCGGCGCCGCGAACGCCGTGCGCGTGCTGTTGGTCGACGAGAACCTTCGCAGCGCCGAAGCGGCGGCGAAGCCGTCCTCCAAGGTCGTTGACGACGCGCCGTTGTCCGGGGAGACGTCGGGGCCAGAAAACCAACAGCAGGAGAGAGAACGACGACGACGACGCGCGAAACCGAATCAACTCGTGGAACAGGCCATCACCCTCGCGGAGACGTCATTGAGCGTCAAGACCAAGGAGGCCCAGGAGCGCGCGAAGATGACTGCGACCGTCAATGCCGCTGCCCGCAAGATCACGACGGCATGGATCCGAAGAAGCATGGCGCACTACGCTGACATCAGGACCGCGATCGGGCAACTCCGCAGTCTCCTTATGACGATCTCCGCCACCTCGCAACCTGGCCACCCCTCGACCCACTTCGTGCCCATCCTCGTCAAAAAAGACGCCCTCCTTCGCGTAGCGCGCCGCCTCGACCACGCCGACGATCCCGGATCGTCGTCGTCGTCGTTTTCGCATACGCCCTCGATCCTCCAGCTCTACTTCGAGTCCGCGTACAGCCGGTCGCGACCGAGCCTCTACCGCATGCTCCTCCAGATTCTCTTCTCCGGCCGTTTCATCCTGCTCCTCGACGCCTCCAAGCCCAAGAGCGCAGTGCCCGTCGTCGTACCCGACGTCAGCAGCGGCGACAACGACAAGAAGGCCGCCCGGTTTGCCGTCGAGCAGTACCTCATTGATCGCCTCTGCCTCGAGGGCCACCGCGTCGTCGTCGCGGGCGGCGATCTCAACGATCAGGAGTACCGCGAGCTGCGCCGTACCTTCGTCACCCTCGAGGTCCGCCGCGGGTCGAGGGCGGACCACGAGGCGGGGATCGACGCGTGGTACCTCGCGCAGCGCGGCCGCTTCGCTCCGTGTTGCCCCAAGAAGGACTCTGGTGGCCGTCCATGAATAATACTAGTGAGTTAGAGCAAGTCGTCGTCCGAGAGGACGTCGTCGGAAGACCCCGGGGTGGCCTCCTCTTCTTGGTCGTCGACGACGGGAAGTTTTTTTGGAAGAATAATTGGATCGACCGTCGGCGCCTCGGGTGCCGCCAAGCAAAAGACATCAGGGCCGAGGCCATCGTCTTCGACTTGGGGGCAAACGTGAGCCGGAGCAGAGTCTTCCGGCTTGACGACGACGGGCTCGACGAGGGGCTCGACGAGGGGTTGCGAGTTCTTGTGCTCGGGGGGGTCCCACTCGTGGAGCTTGCGGCGCCACGCCCGCAATAGTCCTTCGAATTGTCGCTTGGACGCCTTGCGCGTGATGTCGGGGGTCTGGGGGTCGCCCTTCTTCCGGTCGGCCTTGGCGACGAGACGCGCGTACCGGTCGTACCCGAGCGTATTTTTGCCATAACTCACCTCCTTCCGCCGCCAGGCGAGCCGTCGCGGATCCGTTTCGACTTCTTTCGTCGCGATCCGCGCACGCTTCGCACTCTCCGTAATTTCATCGCGTTCCCGCTTCTTCACTGTCACACGCCGACCAGGGGACGACGACGCCCGAAAAGCCAGCATGCGTCGTTTTCAAATCACACCTATTAATTAATTAATTAATTAATTACCCTTAATAACCGCCGCCGTCTCACCTTTGGCGGCCCTGGGTCCCCCCTCCGTCTCCGGGATGAACGAACGACATCCTCCTCCAACTCGTCTCCCTCACCGATAATATTACTGGGCGCGCGTCCATCCAAAGGCTTGGAGAAGGGCCTCGAGGTCGGGATTATCGGCGTGGGTTTTAAGGACCCTGGAGAGCGAAGCGACGTCGAGTTGTGCGTCGGGGGCCTTCTCCTTCTTCTTCACGCCGAAGATCTTGTCGTACTGCTGCGCGTACCTCGGACTGTAGCCCCAGCCGTCCTCTGTCGGTTTGAAGGCGATGTCCGTCGAGTGAAGGCGATCGCTCGACTCGCTGCTTTCAGCGTCGGGCTTGCTGGCTTTGTTGTTCTTGTCGGGCGCCCGACGCGGGAGGCCACGCCGAAGGAGACCCCGATACATGTTCCACGTCAGATGATTCAACGGCCACGCAACGTCCGTAGCCTCTCGAATGACGCGTCTAGTAGTAAGGAAGGAAGTACCTAACCGGATACTTACACTTACCCTTAACTCTTTGAGGATAGGAGATGGGTTTGCACGAAAAAAGATTGTTGTTGTGGTGGTCGTTGATTGTCGCGATCTTCGGCGAGGAGCTGCCGCAAGTTGGCGTGAAGTACGCCCCCATGGTGAGCCTCGAGCACGTGAACCTGAACAGTGGGGTGAGGTGGTCCGAGGAGCTCGAAGAGTTCTGGTTCAAGGTACTTGGTTGCGCGCGGGATCCAAGGGCTGAGGGCGTGCTCAACGTGACCAACACCGCGCGTCGCGGGTTGGGGTCGCCGGCGCTCGGCGGGCTGATGTGGGCGAACATCGGACTCCAGCAGTTTCATTTGCCGTTCGCCGACGAGCTCGAAACGGAATTCCCGAGTCAGACGATCCGGGGCGAGATCGTGCTGACGTGGCCGCGCGATAAGCTGGCCGCGGTGCGTGAACGGCTCGCGGCGTGGGAGTTGCACGACGACGACCGGTTCGTGGGTCCTTTCGGCAACAGGTTCGTCCTCGAGGCCGGAGACGAAAAGTTTGGACCGGGCACGTTGCCGGGCGGGGAGTCGGAGGGGCTGGGGCTTCGGGCTTTACGGTTCGACGTTCCCGAGGGTTCGACTGCGGGGATTTGTGAGTTTTATCGCCGGATATTTGGGGCGATTGTGGAGTTTTCGGAGGAGAGGTGCGCGGTGCGGATTGGCTCTGGTCAGGCCCTCGAATTTTTTTCTCGAGTCGACAGAGTTCCGGCGTACGATTTTCACCACGTCGCGATCTACATCAACGGCCCGGAATGGCGAAGGGCCTACGACCGTCTTTCTGCGCGGGACTTGGTCTTCAACAACCCGCGCTTCCCGCAGTTTCGCTACGATACCCTCGACCTCGCGCTCGAGTTCAACGAGTTTAGGTTCAAGGATATCGTCGACCTCGATGGGGGCCGCGTGCTCTACGAGCTCGAGCACGAGGTCCGCAACCTCCGCCATCCGGGTTTTATTCTTAGCCACCACCACCCCCACGTCCACAACACCGCGACCGGACCGACGCCGGAGCTTTGATGAAATCATATTGTTTATTTATTTTAATATCATCATCATCGAAGGTGGTGGTGGTGGTGGTGGTCTTCGGGCCAGCGGAAGGGGTCGAGTCGGGGGAGACCGCCGGCGTTGTCGCCCTTGAGGCGGGAGCTCTGGCGCACGACGCCGGGTACGCCCTTGGCGCGGAAGTGGACGGCGGAGGTGTCGGCGACGACGAGCGTGGTGGTCGCGTTGGGGAGCGGGAGCACAGGGGTAGCGTGGGCGAGGCAGTGTCGGACGAAGTCGGGGGCTCGGGCTTCGGCACTCGCGGCGCCCCGAAGGCGGAAGGAGGGTTCGCGAAGGGCGGCGGCGTCTTGGGAATACGCGTGCATCCAACGGAGTCTCGGTTCCGAAAGGGCGTGGGAGCCCTTGACGAATGTTAGGGGGCCGTGGGTCGCGTCGAGGGGGTGTCGAAAGAGCCAGACCTTCAAGACCGATGCGAACGAGTCGACGTGCGGTTCGTGCTGCGGGTCGTCGCTTCCTAAAGTCGTTACGTTCCGGTCGACCCACTCGTAGGGCGGCAACGGCACCGTCGGCTCGGCCGACACGAGTCTCAAGAGGTTGTAGAGGCCGCGGTCGCCGCCGATCTCATCGAAGTCCCGCACGATGATTCCGTCGCGAAGCCACTCGTCCATCGCGACGACGCTCGAGTCGTCGTCGTCGTCGTTCGACGAGAACTCGGCCAATCGCTTCTCGCGCGCCCTCGCCGCCAGAACCACCCGAAGCACGTGGAGGCCCATGGCGTTGAGGGGATGCGGAACGAAGCGGGACGCCGACAGCACGGCCGCGAGGGCGCAGGCGTCGTCGATGGCGAGGATCGCGTCTCGAAGCGATCCGAACGGCGCTCCGCCGGAAACAGACTCGACCAGAAGCCTATCCTCGCTCGAGAGCGCGTCGAGCCGCGCACGGAGGCGCTCGAGGAGCGCGTCTTTGTCGTCGTCGTTGCCCTCGCAGGATGAGGATTTTTCGAGCCGTCGTGCTTGAAGGATGTCGAAGCCGCCTCCGTCGAGGTCTTCGGTAGCCGCGACGCAGCGGCCAAACGCTTCCCCCTTCATCGCGACGACCCCCAGCGCGCCGGCACGCGTCCGGCATGCGGCGAAAAAACCTGTCCCGGGGAGCGCCACGGCGAGCTCGGGCATCGGCGGGATGACGTCGTCGTAGACGGGCCGCCACCACACGTCGCACCCAGCGTCGGCGACGAGGCATTTTGACCCCTCGGCAGCGATCTGCAAAGCGCCGCACGCCTCCACCAAACACACGGCCGTGGCCTCCCTTTCCTCCTCGCTCGGAAAGGCCTGAATCGGTCCCTGATCGTCCCACCGCACGCACCCGAGCGCCAGGCCGAGGACGAGGAGGAGACGCATAAGGGTTAGGTTTGTTGAGGAGGAAAAAAGGAAAGATGCGGGGAGGTTACGGCGGAATCGGGGAGACGAGTCTCGGGTCGCGGCTGACGCGGATCAAGGCGTCGGTCCTCGAAGGGAGCGTCGAGCTGAGTTTGCTGGGGGTCGCGGGCGTCGTGGGAATGTTGGTCGTCTCGATTCTATCGTTTCTCTCAAACTTTTTGTGGCTCTCGCCCGTGCGCGCCCTCATCATGGTCTACTGCTTTCTGGGGGCGATCGCCATGTTGATGCTCGAGGGCATTCACCACCCGACGGCCGCGGGCGACAGCTGCGCGCCGCGCCTCGGCCGAGCTCGCGTCGTCCTCTACCAGGAAATGCACTTCCTCACGACGCTGACGGGTCGCGCCGTAGCCTACGCCTTCTTCGGCTCGCTCATGCTCGCCAACTCCAACTCCTGGCTCGGATGGCTCGTCGGGATCTACCTCTTCTGCATCGCGGCGGCGATGATCTTCGTCGGGTGTCGCTCGACCGCGAAGCTCGAGGGCCTCGCGGCCGTCTCCGAGCACGAGCTCGGCGAACGCTTCGACGCCTACGATGCCGACCACGACGGCAAGCTCACGCGCGACCAGCTCGTGGCCCTCTGCAGCGACCTCGGCACCATTCTTACCCCAAGGGAACTCGAGTCCGCCCTCAACCTCCTCGATGCGGACGACCAAGGCACCGTCGAAAAATCCGTCTTCCTGGCCTGGTGCTCGGGCGACAACTGGCAGCGCTCCCTCCTCACCGGCTTTCGGCCGCCCAGGGGCGCCCCCCCTGCTGCCGCCACCGACCTCACCTAGGATGCGTCGCACATACGTCCGGCGGCAGCATGCGTACGACCTACGGGCGGGGCCCGTCCGTCCTCTCTTCGCCTGCCCCGCGACTCGGCGATGACCCCGTCTATAGGTCCCGGGCGTACTTATCTCCGCCCGTCAGGCACATCCCACCCACCAAGGGTGTGCACCTCTTGAAGAGAAGACGAAGAACACCATAGAGAGGGGTTTGTTTGTTCGCTCGCTTTACTACTCTCCACCACAACATTGGTAAAGTTTTAACTACAATGTCGTCGTCGTCGTCGTCTTTGTTGCCGGGCGTGCTGATGATGGGGACGGGGGAGTACACGACGGGGTGGGTCGGAAAGGCCGCCGACAGCGACAAGAGCACGGGGGTCGTCGGGCTCGTGATGCTTGACCTCCGGCTCCGCGGGAAGATCGGCCGGCTCGGGATGTGCGGGACAAACGGCACGAAATTTCCTATGATCCGACAACATATGGGGCGCGTCATCGGGGATGTGTACGAGGGGCTGGACCCGAGCGTCATCGAGACATTTCCGGCCGACGACGTCGTGGACCGCAAGGCTTACGCGACGGCCTTGAAAAGCTTTGGCCCGGGGGACGTCGCGATCGTCTTCACGCCCGACGACACGCACTTCGAGATCGCGATGGCGTGCATCGAGCGCGGGCTCCACGTCATGATCACCAAACCGCCCGTCAAGACGCTGGCCGAGCACAAGGCGCTCGCTGCGGCAGCGCGCGCGAGAGGCGTCGCGTGCGTCGTCGAAGTCCACAAACGATACGATCCAATTTACCGCGACGCGAGGGATCGGATCCGCGGGGAACTCGGGGGCTTTTCGTTTTTCCAGGCCTACATGTCCCAGCCCAAGCACCAGCTCGAGACCTTCAAGGCGTGGGCGGGAAAATCCAGCGACATCTCTTTCTACCTCAACTCGCACCACGTCGACTTCCACGAGTGGGCATGCGCGGGCGTCGCGAGACCCGAGAGGGTCACAGCCCTCAAGAGCACGGGCGTCGCGCGGGCACGCCTCGAGGGTGTCGACTCCATCGAAGACACGATCACGCTCGCCGTCGACTGGCGCAACGTCAAAGACGGATCCACCGGCCACGCCCTCTACACCTCGAGCTGGATTGCCCCCAAGGCCGACGTCCACTCCCAGCAGCGTTTTTTTTACATGGGCACCAACGGCGAGATTTCCGTCGACCAGGCGCACCGGGGCTACACGGTTACTACCGACACCAAGGGGTACGCCTCCTCGAACCCCCTCTTCTGGAAACCCGCGCCCTCCAACGGCAAGTTCAAGGGCCAGGCTACCTACGGCTATGTCTCCTTCGAGGCCTTTGTTGACGCGGCGGCGGCCATCAATGCCAAGACCACCACCCTCGACGAGATCGACGCCGACTTCCCGAGCATGCAGACGACGGCCGGCGCGACGGCGATCCTCGAGGCCGGCCGCAGATCCCTCGACGCCAACGGACTCCCTTTCTCATCACCTACCAACAAGACGACCAAAACGACCCAAAAACGTTTACCCCCGACGACATCAAGCCCCTCGTTGAGCTTTCTTTGTAGTAGTAGTAGTAGTAGTAGTAGTAGCCTTCTTTCTTTCTTTCTTTCTTTCTGCCACAAGTTCTATTTATTATTATCGACTTAGCATCATGTCGTCGTCCTCTGAAAGCATGGGGACGTCGACAACGCGGTTTTTGACGTGCGTGGGTTGTGCTCGCCGTGGGGATCGGGGCGTTCGTGCGGCAGACGGCCGACAGAGAGCTGGTTCGGTGGCACACGCTGGTCGCCGTGGGGCTCGGGGGCTTTTCGATGATGGCGATCTGTGCCATCTGTCCGATGGACGTCGCGTACACGCTCGCGACGCGGGTCGCGGGTCGCGAGTCGCAGCAGGTGGCGTCCTTTCTCGGCACTCGCGGAAGCTCCAGCGGATGTACGCGCTCGTCTACTGGATCGGGCTGTCGCTGTCGTCTCTCGTTCTCCCGTACCTCGAGGAGTTCAACAGCTCGGGCCACGTCACGACCCCCGGCAAGGTCCTGGACGCAGCGCGGCGCGTCGCGGTGTTTTTCGGCGCGATGGCCCTCGGGGTCGCCGCGTGTTTGGGGGCGGTCCTCGCGACGTCGATCGCCGACGACGACGCGATCGAGGTCGCGGTGATCGCGGCGAGCAACACGCAACGCCTCGTCCTCGCGTGCCTGCTGGGGGTCGGGCTCGTCGAGCTGCCGCGGGCCTTTTGGGTCGCCGGCGACACCCAGCGCGAACTGCGGCGCGCCTACGACCTCGCGGCCATCGAGTTCGGCGCCCTCAGGGAGGCGTCGATCGCCGCGTCGACGGCCGCGGCCGACGCGATCAAGACGCTCGCGGCCGTCGAGCGCCGCCAAGACGACGCATCGCAGGTCTCGCTGCGGCGGCGCTGCGGGAGGACGTCGCCGCGCTCGCCGACGCCGGGTTCAGGTCCTCGGCCGTCGGCAGGGCGCGCGGCGCGGACGGTCGCGCGGTCGCGGACGCGCGTCGCGAGCTCGCGGCCGCGCGCGTCGCTCGCGGCGAGCGAGGGCGCCGTCGAGCGGCTCAGGGACCGTATTTTCTACCTCGAGGATGTCGCGGCGAGCGATGTCGAGTGCCGCACGAAGCCGTTCGCGGCGCGCGGCATCTCGTGGAGCTTTGGGGTCTCGCGCTCGGGACGCTACTCGTGGGCGTGGCACTGCGTCGCGCGGCCCGCGTGCAACCGCGCCGCGGCGGTCGCGACGGCCGCGTGGGCGGCCTGTCTCCTCACCTCCGAGCTCGGGGCCGCCCTCTGCCGGGCGGGACTCGCGTCGGCCTTCGCGGCGATGGCCCGCGCGGCGGCACGCTCGAGCGATTCCGCCGCGGCGACCGCGAGTCTCGCATGTCTTTCGTTCTCGTTGTGGGCGGCCGCCCACGCCTTTGGCCTCTTGCGGCTGCGCGGCTACGTCGACATCAACATCTACCGCAAAACTCCGCCCGTCGTCCTCTCGTTCGCCGTCAGGCAGGCCGGCAAGCTCGCGCCCCCCCTGCTCTACAACTACCTCTCCACGCTCCACGAGGTCCAGTCCTCTTCGCCGCCGCCGCCCGATCGCGACCGGGGCGACCCGCGCCGCCACCTCCGCACGGCCTTCTACCGCTTCTACTCGGCCAAGCTCGACACCCTCACCCCTGGCTTCGACCAGGTCGCGGCCTGCCTCGTGCTCGCGATCGCGGCCGCGCACGCGCTCGGCGTATTCAACCGCCTTCGTCGTCTCTTCAAGTGTTCGCGCTGGCAGTTCGGCGCCGACGTCGCCAGCGTCGACCACGACCAGCGCCGCGAGGGCAGGGTGCGCCTGGAGAGGGATCGCCGTCGACGGGAGCGCGCCGTGCACCGGGCATCCCTCCGGACCGCTTCGCGCCCAACGAGGGGCGGGACAACCCTAGAGCAGCGGCGGAAATGGTGGTGGAACAGCGCGACTTCGGCGGCGCCGCCCTGGCCCTGGACAACGACGACGACATCGGAAATCATATCGCGGCGCGCGGCCGGTACGAGGAGGAGAGCAGCACCGATCGTCGGCGCGCCGCGGCGAGAACGACGCCGGCGGTGCTCGAGGGGCCTCTGCGCTTCAGCGAACCTCGAAGAAGATTCGTCCTCCCGGACTCGTGGGTGCGACGCCACGCGCGCGTCGACGCGACGGGACTCTCGCTCTTCGAGACGGAGGACGTGTCTACGCTTCCCGTCAAGCACCTCGACCTCCGCCGAGTCGGCGATATTTCTTCTTCCGACGACCCGGGGACGACGACGACCAAGGAGCAGCGGCGGTTTGCCGTGGACGACTTCAGGCTCGAGGCCGCGGACCGCGAAGAGTGCGAGCGGTGGGTCCGATCGCTCCGCGCTTGGCGCGATTACGTCATACTCCGCCGCGCCACAGACGTCAGCATGGTCTGATCGTTGAATCCCTGCGCGCCGCGCGCGAGCGAGCGGTCGCCGCCGTTAATTTGGGTTGGTGGCGAGACGCTCGGGCAGGGACGGTAGGCGAAGAAGTTGATGAAGAATCATTTACAAAACGACTTTAGCTGCGGATGGTCGACGACGCGGCATCAACTCGTGCTCTGCTTCGGGCAGCAGCAGCCGGAAAGCCGGGTAGGGATGAAGGCGATGAGCGTCCGTGGCGGGTGGAGTAAAACAGTCGCGACACCTTATGTGAGAGAGTTCGGCCTTCGCGCAACTGAGGTCGATCGAGGGAGGGCTCGAGGAGCGTCGACGGGGTTAACGACGACGAGGATCGAAGCGACCGGGAGCTCGACGAGCTTTTCCGGGCGTCCGAGTCAGCTGGTGGATAACGTGCGATGCCAGGCAGGCATCCCTCCAAAAGGACATGACGCTCGCTGGGGGGTGTTCTCCGACGATCGCGCTTCGCAAAGCGTCTCTCGTTGACGTCTGGTTCTTGCCAAAAAATGAAGACCCATTCCCTTTATGGCCTGTCGTCGTCGTCGTCGTCGTCGGAAGCTAGTAAAACGGGGCGCCGCGTTATACAACTCTCCCTCGCACGCGCGCAGCTTGGTGTCGTACGCAGGACCTAATAGTAATACCCCCCCCCTCCGGCAGGCAGGCACCAATAAGCCACACCTCGTCTTCGCACGCGGGGGGCTAAAAAGCTCACTCCCGTTAGCTGCGACGACACGATCGCGACCGGCACCAATTTTCTCCTTTAGGGTAAGCGGCTTATTTTCGACTCTTCTTCTTGGGCGGTGGCGGCGGGGCATCCTCCACCTCTTCATCCACCTCCTCTTCATCCACCTCCTCTTCATCCTC